>VZQC01004822.1:3866392-3890650 GCA_009823505.1 Rhizomys pruinosus
TGTGTGTGTGTGTATAAATGTATGCCATTTGTGTGGGGATCAGATCTCCTGGATGAAGGTACAGGAGGCAGTTGTGAGCTACCCAACCTGGGTGCTGGGAATCAAACCTGGTCCTCTTGAAGAATAGGAAGCATTCTTAACTCTCTTGACTACCGAGCGGTCTCCAGTCCACTCATTTGTTTTCATGATAATAGCAATTCTGGCTGGGGTAAAATGAAATCTCACCATAGTTTAATTTACACTCACTGATTGGCTAAGAATATTGAACACTTTTTTTTTTTTGGTCCTTTTGAGATAGTGTCTCCCTGTAGCCCCAGCTGTCCTGGAACTCGCTCTGTAGACCAGGCTCTGTCCTTGAACTCACAAAGATCCACCTGCCTCTGCCTCCCAAGTGCTAGGATTAAAGGCGTGCACCACCACGCCCGGCTTTTATGCTGCATATTTTATGGTATGTACGCATCACCTACTAAAGAGAGGGTCTTCTGCATACCAGTAGCTTAAACACTGAGCAAGACCATCTCTATTTTTTTGAGACAGGGTCTCCCTTTAGTTCCAGTTGGCTTGGAACTCTCTCTGTAGACCAGGCTTTGCCTTGAACTCACAGATATCCGCCTGCCTCTGCCTCCCGAGTGCTGGGATTAAAGGCGTGCACCACCATTTCCAGCAAGAACATCTAACAGGGAGAGCTTACCTTTCTCAGCTAGCCACCCACATTGGACCCTCACACATGGAGGCACTCTTTTGGAGATACCATCTTAGTTCTGTGTCATAAAAGTATTTTTAATTGAAAAAATATAACAGATGAGTTCTTCCAGATCACTGGTTCAGAATAATATAAAATGGATATTTGTCACTTCCTTTAATCAATGATCTTGGGGCTGGAGAGACGGCCTAGTGGTTAAGAGTGCCGAGTGCTCTTGCAGAGGACCCGGGTTCAATCCCCAACACCCACATGGCGGCTGAGAACTGTCTTTAACTCCAGTTCCAGGGGAATCCGACACCCTCTTCTGACCTCTGCGGCATTGTACGACAAGGGTGCACAGACCTACATGCAGACAGTACATTCATACACACACAAAATAAATTTTAAAAAATCAATGATCTTTCCCTTTAGAAATATTATTGCAAAAAATGTGAAAACTTATAAAAAGCAAGTGACATATTAAAAGAAAATGTTCTAATAGTATGTAAAGCAATCAAAATCACATTTAAATTAAAAAGCTGTTATATGGGAAAAATATTTCAAGGAAATGTGGCAAGTTAGAATGAGAAAATTAATGGTGATAATTTCTCTATTTTCCAAATTTCAGGTTGTGATCCTATGACTCTATTAAAAGTTTATATCCAATAAGAAGCAATCACTTAGGAGAATCACACACCCACTGGACACTTGGCCATTGAACCACAGGAGATACAAGATAGAGAGTGCATTTAGTGGTCATTGCTTAGATCAAACCCTATTTGAATTTCTTTGCCTCCACTCCTCATTTTCAATGCACAGAAAAGAGCCCATGAACAGTGTTGGTAAAATAGAGAGAGACAAAAAGCAGGGAGTGTCAGGCTGACCTGAAACAGGAGCTTCTCAAGTTAAACTAACTCGAGATGTTAAACATTACACACTTCCTTTATCTTCCTTCTAAAATGGTACTTTCCTGGCTGTAGGCAGGTAAGAAGAGAAAAAACCCAGGCCTATCCAACTGTGGGTAAAAAAGCAGTATGGACTATGCTCTGGGTTAGGGCGGTTGCTGTAATGAAATGAGATTGCAGTCCTCTTTATGTATTTCAGGTGCATACATGTCTATTTTTGATCAGAAATAGATGGTACATTTTCTTTTTCTTTTTTTCTTTTTCTTTTTTTTTTTTTTTTTTTTTTTTTTTTGGTCTTTTTGAAACAGGGTCTCACTGTAGCCCCAGCTGTCCTGGAACTCACTCTGTAGACCAGGCTGGCCTTGAACTCACAAAGATCCGCCTGCCTCTGCCTCCCAAGTGCTAGGATTAAAGGCGTGCACCACGATGCCCAGCTAGATGATACATTTTCAAAGCATTTTTCAACTCAAATCATATGCTTAAGTCCAGAAGTTAATAACAAAATGGGTAAAACAACATAGAAAGTCCAACATAGATTGGTCCACCAATCAAGATACAGATATAAATAAACTTTATGATATAGATGCAGATAACTTTATTTCAAATGATCAGTCAGTATTTGGTGGATATTTCTCATGTGACTTAGAAAGATCTCTCATTTTGTCTTTTAACCTAATGTAATTCCACACTGTATCTTCCCAATTCTAGTTTCCTCTAAAAAATATATCCCCTGAATGCAAAGGCTCTGGTACAGCGATGAAGCCCAAAGGTTCCAAGTGAAAATGCGCCATCAGCCTCCTTTATAGTCTTAGGGGTGGAGAAGTTCAGGTTCCAGCTAAGGTCTTTTGTACAAAGGCCCGTTGAAGGACTCAACCATCACGAGGAAACTTCAAGAAAAGACTTATCTCTGGGGTTTTCTCCTTTACCTTCTAAGATGGAAAATCTTAGATTCCTTAAGGCCTGCACCTGATCAAATAAGAATTCATTTAGAACAAATACAATATTAAAAGCTAATTTTTTTGCCACAAAATTAATTGATTAACTTTTCCCTCTACAAATATATTACTAAAACTTTTTCATTGAACAAACTCTCCAAACAAAATTAATGGTTTTGTTTTGAAAATTAATTTAGATATTAAAAAATTATGTTTTCCACAAAGATCTCAGTTACTCAGATTAAATATTAACCAAAAGCTGTCTTCTGCTTAAATAGAATTTAGCCGTTGAAGTGTTTTTATTAATCTCTTCTGATGGAGGTGCTTGAAATTCTGAGAGAGTATGGCTGCCACCCTTTCCGTGCATCACTTACTGTAATTTATTTTCAGAACATAATTCTATTTATAAATGAAAATCCTATTAAAAGAAGACAAGAAAAATTAGTCCTAGACTTTGCATTGGTAGAGTAGAAACAAAATGAGCGGCCTAACCTGAAGTGACATTTACAAATTACCTGTTAATTTAAACCGGGTTGAGGGATGACAGAGTTTAGTCAGACTGACAGGAAGTACCGAAGGAATGACAGTTGACTCTGGAGTGGCCATAAAGCTCTCCTTGCTGCCACATTTATCTGTGTTCCTCTACCACCCCAGCACCACCCCAAAAGCTCCCTGCCTCATAAATAATATATTTGTAAAAATATTTACATTTTTGGCAGATGAACAAGTAAGGGCATCTCACAGGCAGAGGCTCTCCTTTGTTTCAGGGGAGAAATAATTTGTTAAAAGTGGCTTCTGGCATAAGTTCTGTGAATGTCCAGCTTCAACTATGTAAGCGCAAATATCAATTACTTTCTTCTTGGGTGTCTTCAGTCAAGCACAAGGACCCACAAGACTAAGAACAACACAATACCTACATACAAGTAAGTTGATCTTCACTGCCCTCCCATCCTGTGCCTCATTGATGTTGTTGAGAAGAGGTTGTTGATTTTCTCTTTTTCTCCTAAATTTGTGGAATGGAAAAATCCAACAACATCATGTAAAGGAAAGCATAAAAAACGAAAGTCTTGGCTAGGAAAAGAATTTCTTTATATTCGGATTGCTTTAAATTACTACCAACCAGAAAAGTATCAGCAGATAAAATTATGAATTTTTTATAAATAGATTTATTAAAACTTATTTTCCAAAAGCTTCTATTAACCTTCAGTTTATAGGAGAATATATTTTTTAATGTCTGGAGGGTATATCCTTAGTAATACTAATAAAAAGGTATATCTTTAAATAGAATAGACACACACATCAGCATGCTCATAGTATACAACACAAATGTAATATACACCTTTGCAATATATAGCACACAATATCTGCATAATGCATATACATTCACAATGTGCACATACATAATACATACACACATTGTACCATCTACTTTGGTCTTCTCTGAACTCGTCTTAAAAAACCAAGATCTCTTCTTGTCTTAAAAAAAAAAACACTGATTTTTAAATGGAATATCATCTTTATATGTTTAATGTGATGACAATAAATGCATTTAAGAAAAATGAAGTAGATATTAAATTTAAATATAGTTAAATAAAATAAGAGATCAGCTTTGCTTTCTTAAATCAACAGCAGTAAGGTATTTCAGTTGTTTGCATCCTGATCAGGGCTCCGGTCCTTATTTTCCGTTCCTTGTAGGGTCCTCCATCTCAAAATTCAGTACCTTTCAAAGAATCGTTGACCCATTCTGGAATTCTACTGGCATTGCCTGGATAATTCTGCAGCACAAAAATAATTGCTGTGAATTATTCACAGTCTCATCTCCAGACTCTTCACGGGGCTTTCAGGACCTATTACAGACTAGAGAATAATTGAGCATAGGCCTGTTTCTCTGAATAATATCTCTTCATATTTATGATAAAGATTCTCAGAAGAGTCAATGAGCCATCAGTGTATTATTTTAGAAAAGAGAAGTTATTAAAGTAAGAAAGTATCTTATCTTAAAATTTTGATTCAGTGTTCTCGATTCTGTATTATTTGTTATCTGGAAATAAGGAATAGTTTAACCATTCAACAGTCAAACAAAATAATCACATGAATAACTAGCATTTCCCAATAAGACTCCAGCTTTCTTTTTATTTTAATAAAAAAATATTGAGGGGAGGAGTCTCACAACATACTCCAGGCTGTCCTCAAACTTGCTGGGCAGCCCAGGCTGTCTTCAAATTCTTGTTCCCCTTGCTTCAGATTCCCAAGTGCTAGAACTATAACTCCGCAAGTGCCAGCAAGCCTGGCTTTAACATCAATGCAGTTGTGAATGGCCTAAATGTCCACCTGAATGAAAGGCTTGAAATCTAGACCTACAGTAAAGAAAGCATGTTAGAAAAGAGAAGATATTTCCATGCAAGTCTTTAGCCCTCTTGGGGTTAAGACCTGCCTCATCTTCACTCTCTCTCCAGAGAAGCTCCTGCCTTCTATGATCAAGTCATTGAAACAGCATAAAATTTAAATCCCTGTGCAGACACAGATAACACATGAAAAATTTCAACTGTTCCTTCCTCCATCCCAGAAGTTTCTCTAGAAGTCATTGACAGAAAAGGGCTCCCTTGATTGCTACGACACACAGAGAGATACTTTTTATACTTAATGCTTCTTTTGAGTTTTTCTACAATCTGGGCTTAGAGATAAATTATAAGTGATCTGTGTCTTAGGCTTCCCTGTAACATTGCTGTCAACAAGCATACGCCTATTTGGACAATCGTGGTTATTTCTACAAGATTTATGAAATGTTACTTTGCTCTAAGATTGATATCCATGTCCTTATTTGGTATATCAAGGGCATATGATAATGATAGCGATCAATGTTATTTTAACACCGCACAAAGGCCGGGGTGTCAAGGCCATCACTTCATTAGACAACAGGACTATTGATTATTAACTAGAGACTGGTTGAAATCGAAATACTTATACACTCTCCCCACACCAAAAAATTATCAGGGGGTTGGTAGATTACATAATCTGTCAACTACTATGAAAGGTTTTCCAAGCCAGGCAGATGCCTATGCAGAGCATTTCCAACGCTGCTTCTCTTCCATGTCCTCTGGACCTCTGCTCTTATCTCTCCTTCTACTAAAGTCATTTTAGACTCAAGGATCTGCTGAAGTCTTGAGCCTAGGATGCAAACGCTGATCAGAAATTGAAGAGAGGAGGGTAACGAGTTTAATAAGACTGGAATGGGAGTGGAGGGGACAGGAAAAAGTGTGAGAGCAACTGCTAAGAACTATTTATGACCCACCTTCCCTGTGATTTTCAATTCTATTATTTACAAAAAAAAAAAATGGATGTTTCATAAATATCCACAGTTCTAAAGAAAAACCACACCATTTTCTCTCACTACAAAGATACACAATGTTTAGCTGTCTCCAATCAGTTTTTATATGCAATTTTATCAGGCATTCATTCTCTTTGCCTTGAGCTATGAAATCTGTATACTCTTTATGCAGGTGTTAAAGAGACCCCTCTATCCTGCAGGTATATATTTGGACGCTAAAGCAATTTCCCCATCATATCTGACTTAATTGGACCATGCTTCCTTAATCATCATAATTTCCCCCTTGACCAGCCCTCTATGCACATGCACTTAGAAAAAAAGAAGTGGGTTAAAAGGAGGGCAGTGGAAAAAAAAAAAGAAGACAGCCTGCACAAACAGTGATCTGATCTCTAGGAACTCATCCTAAGTAAAGCAAATGGCAAGAGGCATGTAGAAAACTGATTAGTGGGGACCAAAGCAGACATTTAGTGCCCAGAGGTAGAAAGTCCACTAATCTTTCCTGTTAAACCTGTCTTCATTTCCTTCTCAACAAACTTCACTATGAACCCAAATTCATCACCTGTCTTCAGCCAGCAACCACTACTGAAATCAAAGAAGTCAAAGGACCAGCAAATGTAATCATGTGGGAACTTATTTTCCCTATGGCTCCTTGCATTCCCAGGATCACTGTAGAGTGTTGACCTGTCCAGGCCCTGCCTCCTTACAACTTCATTAGGTTCTTGTTTGTGAATGTTCTTGTGAATGTTCTGAAACAATCGTCCTTGGGTTTTGAGGAAGGGGGATGATAATGACTTTAGTGAGTTACTGAGCATGCAGAAGGAAATTCAGGACCAATTGGGACACGAGGATGTAAGTGGAATGTTCAATGCCATGACTCTAAGTCCTTAACCAAATAAAGTTGCTGGACTTAAGCTAATAGGACAGAACACATTTGGATAAGTGAGAGACCTCCAAAAGGAAATCTTAGGATACAGGCAATGAAGCAAGGGTAATTCAACAACAGCAACAAATAGTATTAGATTATAACCAAACATGATAATATATATGAGTCTAGAAAGCAATAAATAGATGAATAGAGAATAATGAGAAAAATATCTTTCTCAGAGTAGAATTCCACATGATTTATGGAGATACTTTACCATATAGGAGATAGTCTTTGGTACTCCCAGATAACCCTTGAACATAGCCTGTAATCAATGGCTGTTTCTGAAGAAATGTACATGGTGGGCAGGTGGACAGAAGAGACGAGAAGTAAGCGGATAGTAGAGAAATATGTGGAGCATTATCTGGGTTTGGAGAACAAAATGAAAACCATTAATGATAAGTCACATTGATAGCATATACCTCTGAAAGGATGTGACACAGAGGGTGTCTCCTCTAAGCATACAAACCCTAGTTTAATCAGGACAAAAATGTTAATAGGGCATGGAGAGATGACTCTGTGGTTCAGAGCACTGGTTGCCCTTTCAGCGGACCTGTGTTCAATTCCTGGCACTCACATGGGGGCTAACAACCAGCCCTAACTCCAGATCAGGGGATCTGAAGCCCTCTTCTGACTCCATGGGCATTGTATGACACAGGTGCACTTACACCTTACATGAAGGCAATACACTCATATACATAAAATGAAAATAATAAATAAAATATTGTTAAAGAGTCAATCCAATATGAGAGGACATTCTATGAGACAATTGACTACTATTACTCAACATTAACAAGGTCACAAAAAAAGAAAGGATGAGAAACCTTCACTGAGCAGAGAATATGTGATGTTTCTATGCAGCGGGTAATACTGAATTTGATGGACAAATTAGTGAAATCTGAATAAAGTTAGGAATTTATATAGTAGCATGACACTAGTGCTGTTTTTTTATCTCTGACAAACACGCTGTAAGATGTTAATGTCAGAGGGAGACCAATGAGGATATATAAGAACCTTCTATATTTTCTGCAAATTTCCTGTAAATCAAAATAATTCCAAAGGAAAGTATTATGTGCAAAATACCAATATATCTTCATAATGACCATCCTAGAAATTTTTATTGCATAGAGAAAAGACATAAAAATGAGATGACATTTTTTCAAGAAAAAAGAATGAAACGAGAAATGATAACTTATTATTTTTCTCCCCCAGTGGGGTGGATAGCACTTTCCAGTACTAGGAAAGCTATTCAGTAGAGAGGAATCTTCCAAGTGGGTAACAGCTGCATGTCTTCTTGTCCTGTGACCAAAGTGTAAAGGGTTGCACGCAATAGGGTCTTCCCATTAAGTTCTGCAGGATAACCATGAGCAATAACAATAGCCTGTAATGTGTAAGAGAGTTTGTCTGACCCCACTCACTGATAGCTTGAAATAAGGAGCATTTACACATGTGGTGTCCAGGGAAGCATTGTCTGGCTTTCATAGGGTAACTTTATTTAAACTCCTTTTTTATATGTGTATGCATATGTATGTACATATTTTAGAAATATAATACAATAGTAGGTTTCCACATGACATTTTCAAAGGTCTTTATCCTTCCCCATAATCCCTTCCTCTATTCTGCTCTCCCATCCTTCACCCCATTTAACTCTTCCTGTTCTATTGTGAACCCTGTGAGGTACAATGACAACTGGTCTGTTGAGATATGCCCACTGGTGCAATAGTGGCACAAATGTTATAGAAATAACCAATATATTTCTGATTAGATTTAAGGCCAGTTCCACAAGACCAAACTCTTTTTTTTTTATTTTTATTGATGCTTTGTGTATTTCATACATCATTTTCCAATTCAGTTCAGGCATATATCCCCTTCCCTTCCCCCCCACCCCACCCCTACCCATCACAGATCGTGCATTCTGCCATAAGTTTTCTGCATCTTTCTCTGCTTTTTTGTTTTGTTTTGTTTTCATTTTTTTTAACAATAGGTGATAATTTGTGAGTACAAGCATCCTTCATGTAAAACCAATTTGCAAGCAGTTGTGCCCAAACCCACACAGCTCATAGGTCCCACCATCCAGCAGGGGGGGCTTGTATGTTCAATCAAGTTGATCAAATGAGTGTCCAGTCTATATTATTGTAGTTTCACCATCAACCCCAATCGAAGCCCTTACATTCTATCATGCCCTCTCTTCCGCAGATTGTTCCCTAGGCTTAGAAAAGGGGCACAGGTGGATGAGAAGCAAAACACTCTACTTTCTCTGGAGCTGATGTCTTGGTCTCTAGTCAGTTCTGGCTGTTTTCTTTCATGGGCTGCCAGCTTGTCCAGGCTTAACCTTTCGATCCTACTAATGAAGCACATGCAATTAGATATTTAGGTATTTAAACAGTATAATATATAGCCTTTTGATCCTACTAATGAAGCACACACAATTAGATATATGGGTATTTAAACAGTACTAATTGTTATGGTAGGTTACTTTGGTATAGACAACAAAGCTTACCTTCTAGGTGCTGCAAAAGTTTTAATACAAGAGACTTTCTTAACTCCCCCCCATAGAATAAAGAGAAATAAGAGGATGATGAGGTCATTCTCCAGCTGTAGATTGGAACCAGCTGTTATAGAAGTGTTCTCTTGTAAAATCAGTAAAACTGCCTTCTTTAATTGACTAATGGACATAGAAACTGTGAAAAGGATTATTTTCTATTCAGAACCAAATATAATGCTAAAGTCTCCTTAAGCTATGCACTTAAACAAAATATATAATACAGGAGCTCTGACATCAACAATGGATTATTCTACCAAGGAGATGTTGGCCAGGGGATCCAAGCCCCCACAAATGGTATAGGCTCCTTGCCTCCTAACTGGGATATCTGCAGGAAGAGAGGCGATAAGGCCCTGCTGTTGAAGACCTGATACAAACATGGAAAAGATGTATGGAGACCGCACTTGCAAGTATACAGATGGTCTCTGGGATGCCAGAGAGTGTTACCAAAGACCACTAAACCAATAAAGCAAATATAGGTCTCCTTGAGTCAAGCAGGACTCCTCCGTCAGCACCAGCTACACCTCATCTGCCTGGAAATACTGTGCAGCAGTGGCAGCCATATGTCTGTATATCCCAAATCTAATTGGCTATTGGCTCTCTCCTTGGAGAAATAACCCACGGCTGATGTCACAAGCTTACATCCTCTAATGGTTAGGAGATGTTATAAACCACACGAAGACCCTGCCATACTTGACAGAAGAAAATGTAGATCATGAATTGACATACCATCCAAGACCAAACTCTTATCTGGTATGGTTAACTGAAACAAAATCCTATTGCTGGCTAGGTCATAGGCCCTAGAGGAGAGCCTAATACTATTATTCTGCTAAATGAACATAGTAATAACCTGCCTCCTAAGTTCCTATCCTTATACCCATAGATTAGTACCTCTATTAACCGTCATCAGAGAAATTTATTTCTAAGTCGATGGTGATTACTACAGAGACCTATCACTGGCCAAAGTACTGAAAATAAGAGACTATGAAATGCTCAGCTCTAATAGGACAGCTATATTAAGCCACCTACCCACAAGGATCAGGGATCAATGCAGAAGAGGTAGGTGGAAATATGATAAGAGCCAAAAGTAATAAATGGAGGTCTGCCAAGAAATAGTATTTGTTGGACATGACAATACCTCCACACAGAAGAACTCACATCAGTTGTGACTGAATGCTCAAGACCTGCCAGAATTTTGGCTCAAGCCAGCCAAAATCCCAGAAAGGATGAAGACGTATTCACGGAGTTCTTCTGCTAGCTGAGGAGCTACTGGCAATTTATGGTGGCTGGAGGAGAATCAGTTTTCTTCAAGAGGTATTCTCAACCTCTGAGGGATTACCCATGCTACAGTAGATTATCTTCTATTCATGCACACTAAATGGACTCTGGGTTCTTAAAGAAAGAGCACATAAAGTTGGGGGAAAAGGTGGTTGGGAGGTAGGGGAGAAATTGGAGAGGAGGGAAAGGACATGAATTAGCTCAAAACATATTCTATAAATGTATTAAATTCTCAAATGATAAAATGAAAAGATAAACTGTGCACAAGAGTTAAGTAAAACTGAGTTTATCAATTTCTCTCTGTGTGTGTGTGTGTGTGTGTGTGTGTTTGTATCTCTTATTTATACTTTTTTTTTTTTTTGGTATTTTTGAGGCAGGGTCTCCCTTTTAGTACCAGCTGTCCTGGAGCTCGCTCTGTAGACTAAGCTGGCCTTGAACTCACAGAGATTCACCCACCTGTACCTCCCGAGTGCTGGGATTAAAGGCCTGTGCCACCACACCCAGCTATACTTTCATGCGTAGGCGTGAGTACATATGTGTGATAGTTTGTTGTCAATTTGACCCAAAATAGAGACACCCAGGAAGAAAGAACTGCAGTTGAGGAATTTCCTTTATCAGACTGGTCTATGGAGACATCTATGAGGCATTTTCTAAACTGCCAATTGGTGCAGGACCCAGCCCAAGGTGGACTCTATATCACCAGGGAGGTGGGCCTGGAGGACCTAGCCCAAGGTAGACTCTACATCACCAGGCAGGTGGGCCTGGAGGACCCAGCCCAAGGTGGACTCTACCATCACCAGGCAGGTGGGCCTGGGTTACATAGGGAGGGTCACCGAGTTAGCCAGGAGAAAAAAGCCAGTAATCAGCATTTGTTCATGGTCCCTGCTTCAGTTTCTGCCTGTAAGCTCCTGCCTTGACGCCCTGGCTTCACTTCCCTCAGTGAAGAACTGTAACCTGTCATCCAAATAAACCCTTTCCTCCCCAGGCTGGTTTTTGTCTGTGTTTTTATCATACCAAGAGAAACCAGACTAGAAAAATATGTATGATACATGTATGCAAAAACATATATGATATAGACACACATACAAATATACACATGTAGATAGAATAGATCACTGCTGTCACTGCTGTTTTACCATTCATTTACTTATCATCTTGCTATTTTACTCATCCGTTGCGTAAATACTAATGATACTGCATGTGAAGCATTTTAGAGCCGACCAGTATCTGAGATTAATGTGAAATTCACCCCAGGAACTTTTATATAAGTTTATAAAAGTTTAGTTTCAAAACTTAAGTATGGAAAGATTTCTTATTAAAATCCATGCATCGTCTAGAGATTGTTTCTTTCTTAATAAAATTCTTTATTTGGGATAAGTTACCTGTAACCTCTGCCTGTGTCTCTATTTCCTGAATGTGTTAAAATGTGAATCATAATACTCACACTTACTGGACGAGTGAAGTAGACTTTCACATAGGTTATGAAATGCTGAGCAGGGCCAGGTGTGGTGACACACACCTTCAATCCTAGCACTTGAGAGGCAGAGGCAGGCAGATCTTTGTGAGTTCGAGGCTAGCCTGGTCTACAGAGCAAGTTTCAGGACAGCCGGAGCTACAAGGAGACCCTGTCTAGAAAAGACAAAAAAGAAAAAAAAAAAAAAAAAAACCAAACTGCTGAGCAAAGGTACTGTGATGCAGAGAACAGTTATCATGCCATCTCTGAAGGTGGATTGGGAATAGACACCATGCTGGGATGGGGACTCAGAAAGGAAAGAGTTCTAACTTTGGAGATGGGATGATACCAAAAGAATATTCTCTTTACAGTATAATTTTCTCTGGTGTCTGTTTTGAAACTTACTATATAAATGCCTAGAAAAAAAGTACACATGAATCTTATGAAGAACATAAAAATTACACATTGGATTGGCATAAATGGATGTGATGCCTGAAGTCCAAACATAGTGAATGATTTGTTCATAGTTCCATATGGATCCAGTAACATAAACAAATGAAGAACGGTGTTTCTTTGGCATTAAGACTGTTGCCAAAAGGATTTTTGTCCTTTAAGAAGCCCTTTGTGCACAAGCACACCACATAAGGATCAAGATGCAAAAATGCCTCCTGGGTGTATCAATGGCTGATTGGGTTTCTGTGTGGTTGTTTAACCCCATGCTGACTTTCTTCACAGTAGTCTTATTGAATGATATAAAACTCTTCACGTACCCTCCAGGATGCCTCTTCATCTTGGGCCCACCCTACCGCCTATCTAGGAGAAGCCTTCACTGCAAGCTTTCAGTGAGTTCCCACTCTTTCCGTCCCTATGGTGCATGGCACAATTAAGTTATGTTGTATATTTGTGTTTTAATATTATATTCATAGCTGTACATGTGGCCAAAGGGTTTAGCAGAATTCACAATTTTAAAGCATGAAACCAGTACATATTCAAAAACATCAGTTTTTTGTTCAGGAAGACAATTCCTTTAGTAGTTTTCCTCCTTTTACAAGACAAAAGTCAGAATTTTCCCTAGGCAATTTAATAATGCATTAGATCAATTTGAAGGTTTTTTTTTTAATTTCTTTAAGAAAAAAATCACTTTGGTGCTTCTCTGTTTTTTCTTTTTTCTTTTTTTTCCACAGGTGTTTCATAGATGACAGTCTATTGCAACTCAATCTTTCAAATCCATGACCATCTGTTGAGCTCTTTCTATTGCTCTAAGAATTTGTTTTCTACTTAATGTAGGAAATGAATGCTTAAGAAATAATATGATTTTTAAAATCATGCTTACAAATAGACTGAGATTTAGTTGAGATTTATGGGAATAAAAGTAGAGAAGTAGAAACATATTTGAGTTGACTCTTCAAGACTGCATAGGAGTTTAAAAGAGTAAGAAGTAGGGCTGGAGAGATGGCCTAGCGGTTAAGAGTGCCGACTGCTCTTACAGAGGACCCGGGTTCGATCCCCAGCACCCACATGGTGGCCAAGAACCGTCTGAAACTCCAGTTCCAGGGGAATCCTAGACCCTCTTCTGACCTCTGCGGCATTGCACGACACGGGTGCACAAACTTGCATGCAGACTGTACATTCATACACATACAGAAATAAATAAAATTAAAAAAATAAAAATAAAAAAATAAAAATAAATAAAAAAAAGAGTAAGAAGTAGACACCTAAAGACACATAATTACATGAGACCAGTCCAGGAAAGTTGTAAGAGATTCATGGTACTGAGATTTCAAGAGAGCGAAACAAAAGATGATGAGACAGCATGTGGTTGGGATTGAACTTTGAAGCTCTTTTGTGTTAGTCAACTTTACGTGATTATAACCAAATACCAGAGCTGCTCAAGTTTAAATGAGAAAACACTTATTTGGGTTCACAATTTTGGGGGCTTCATCCCATAGTCTCAATTCATTAGTTAATTGTTTGGGGGTTTAGGGAGGTAAAGAGGAGGTTGTTTACTTTGTGACATCTAGAAAGTAAAAGAAAGGTGTGGCCAGGATCCCTATACCCCCTTCAAAGGTATGCCTCTAGAATCAAAGTTCTTTAAACTATACCCAACCTCTTAAATCCCACCATCTCTCAGTAGCACAATGGGCTATGCACCAAGCTTCCAATTTATGAGCCTTGGAGAAAATTCCGGCTGCAAAGTGTAGCATCTTTACATTCTGAATTAAAGAATTTGAGGTTTCAGACACACCCTTAATCCCAGTACTTGGGAAGCAGAGACAAGCAGACCACTGTGAGATAGATGGTCTGCATAGTAAGTTCCAGGCCAACTGGGGCTACCTTGTCTCAAAATAAACAACACCAACAAAAAGGCTATGGGTTTTAAATTTACAGATCTCATATATCAGAGAGATTTTTAAGATTTACTTTTTTATGTATATATGAATGTTACCTGAACATATATATGTGCACCATATGCATGCAGTACTCACAGAGGGCAGAAGAGAACATAGGATCCCCTTAACTGAAGTTAGAGAAGTTGTAAACAATAGTGTTTACACTATTGAATTGAAACTAAGTCCTTTGCAAGAGCAGACATTGCTCCTACCATCTGAGCCATCTCTCCAGCCCCTCTAGCCAGTTTATTGGTAGTGAAGAAGTCATAATTAACAATAAAAATTTTGAAAAAACACTAATAAAACTATGCAATCTGGTTAAATATTATTTTTATATACTACTTGCCAATTCACTAAACATATTTAATTTAGCCTTCTAAATATAAGCTCACTGATGATAGTATCTACTGGGCAAAACTCACCAGAACAAACAGAAGTTTCGCTGGCTATTTTATGTAGGAGTGAATTTAATATAAGAAGTATAAGACTCAAAATCCATGTGAAAGGATGAAGAATCCCCTGTGTTAACAAAAGCCCCACAGTGTTAAGGAAATCAAGAGATGGGAAAATTCAAGGAAACTGCCTCTGATTTCAGCCATGTCTACTACCTTGGTGGTGTTAAGAACCTTGATGAGAATATGCAGACGCTTCAAGATCTTGCATCAATCATCTGCCATGGTCTTAGAACCTTCCTAGTGTTGTCCAGAGGGGAAATCAGTTCCTGATTCTGCCTGGCCTTTTGACTTTTACACAGATTCTTTCTTTAGTAGATTCTAAACTAGAATGCTGTAAGAAGATGTTACAAGAAATTTCAGTACTTATGCTTCAAGTTCTTGCCAACCCATAGTTCAGAGACAAGAATAAAATAAAACAAGAAAGAAAAACAATAGAGAGCTAGTTTTTAAGAACTTCCTGAATCCCCTATGCCCTTTTCTGATTCTCCAAAGTTCCCCCAACTCAGGTGTGCTAAAAAGTAATGAGCCAGACCCTCACCATGCACCTTGTCTTCTGACTCCAGTATCACAGAACTCAGTCTCAAATATTAATCACTATGATTCACAAGAATTTTGAAGAATTTAGTAAAGAACATCTTCAGTTTTTCCATAATTAAATGATATTGAAAATGTAAGGAATTATTCTGAATACACACACACACACACACACACACACACACACACACACACACACATCATTCAGTTGCTTCTCCTTGCTCCTGGTATAAAGTCCAGACTGAGGCGGTCTAGCAATCACTGCAGGTTAAGGCCCCTGACTGGCTCCTCAGACTCTGCTCATAAGCCTTCTGCCCTCATGTGGTCTAATCAAGCTCCTCTATCTTTCTCTCAGGACTTTGAACCTAGGCACGTCATCTGTCTTAGTCTTTCCCACCATCTCCTGTCCTACCTCCTCTGAGCAGACAAACACTTATTTTCTTGTTTTGTTTTGCTTTTGCTTTTATCAAATACTAGTTCCCAGAGCACATACCCTGGGTAATAGTTCTCCAACTCATCCGTCACACAGGAAGAGTAAAAGAGGGGTGAAGCACAATACCCTCCCAGCCACCATATTGCAAAATAGCTACTTTCTCCTTTCTCTCTTTTTTGATATTTTATTTATTATTTTTATTTTATGTATATGAGTATATTGTCTGCACATTTGTAAGTGCACCCCTGTCATGCAATGCCTAGGGAGGTCAAAATATGGTGCTGGAGCTCCTGGAAGTGGAGTTAACTGACAGTTGGTAGCTGCCATCTGGTTTTTGGGAATCGAACCCAGGTCCTCTGCAAGAGCAGCCAGCACTCTTAATTGCTGAGCCAATTCTCCCCCCCACCAAATGACTACTTTCTTATAAGAACTCTTCTAAGGTTACTTTCCTAAAATTTCTCTAAGCTATAAGAACATTAGAATCTGCTGAGTCTTTTCAACGTGGTAAGTACATGCATCAAAATCACAGTTTAATTCCTTTTCTTGGGCCAACTGAAGTTTCACAGTCTTGGGATGAAATTTATGAAAAATGGGTCACTGCTTTGGAAATAAGTTTTGTTCTGTGAAATAAGAGCAAGCTTCAGAAACATGGAGCCCAGAAATCTTGTTCATAGGCTCTGAACTCTCCCACCAGACATGTACTAACATCAAGTCCAGGACCAGAAAAGACTTTTGAGCCACTGGAACATCTTTGCTTACAACTTTTGGTCCATGGCAGCTGGATCTTTGAAGGAGTGGGTGACACAAATTGGGTGAACTTGGTGGGAAAACACTAGCGTTTGCATCTAAAGTAGGTCATGAGATGGAAGAAAGGAGGACACCAGACCTAAAATTACTCTCGACCCACTCGAAGACAGGCTGTTTCTTCCTAAGCCTGTAGTCAATAGGCAGTTGTCAGTTATGCTTATAGTCCCCCATGTAATCAAAAGCAGAGTTTCCAATGCAAAATCCAGGTCTTGGGGACATCATTCAGATTTTTAATATTTTCCCTAAAGTCTTTACAGCAATGAGTGAAGTCCAACAAAGCATGAACACATGATTTCCATTTCTGACAGGCATAATCTTATCTAAAATGACTTGATTAAAGGAAAATGATACCCAGTTTTTACAGCCCAACAAGGAAATGTTTAGAGTCAAAAAATACCTCAGCTTGGATAAATTCATAAATATATGAAAATTAACTTTTTGTTATTCATTGAAATTTCACACTTACAAAGAAAGCCACAAAATTTGAGTTGGCTTCCTGTTATTCCTTCAACTTAAAGGGAACAAACACAATTAGGGATGTGGTGCTTTTTCTACCTTTGGCTGCCAAATAGCATCACTGTACAATTCAATTTAAATAGCAAATGGAGAAGTGCATGATCAGTGCATTGAGCAACCAACCACACGGGATCAGATTCAGTACTCAAGTTTAAGAATTTGCTGATGGAGAAAAACATCTCTCCTCACCCTTCACACACAAACACACACACACCACCATCACCACCACCACACCGCTACTGCCACCACCAATAACACCATTACCACCAATACCACCACACCACCTGGAAAATTGTTCTGGATAGAAGCACAGAGGTGACTAGTCTGGGTTCTGAGAAAATTTTGTCTACATCTTCCTTTCCTGTTTTCACTAATGACCAGAAGTATAACTGAGCATTCACTGATCCCTACTGCACTGTAGATTTTTTAACCAAACAGGAAAATAACAATATTATTTCCCAATGTTAATTAACTATGTGTCTTAAACAAACTAATAAATGTAAAATAGTTACTATGTTCACTCAGACCATAGCAAATTACTAAATTAGCACATGACAACATAATGGCGATGAGGTCTTCTTAAAGATGTCCAGAAACCTGTATTCTTCATCAGAGTGGGCCTTTAATATATTTGAATGCCTTTGCATATCTCATTCAGTGCTAAGTGCCATATACTTTCATAACTATGATCTGAATAAGTCCATGTTTGTGAATTCGAGTCATGTGTAAGTGTTCATCAAAGCAATTTTGGTTAAGGTCTCAGTAGTAAACATTTTATGCTGTACAACTTTTCAGTTGTGCTTATGGAGTGTGGAAACAAATACTGACAGTAGACAGTATGTAACGAATAAGCGTGGCTGTGTTCCAATAAAACTTTATTCGTAACATCAATTTTAGACTGGATTTTGGCTAGGACAGTTTGCCTGCTTGAGAACTAAGACAGCCTTCAATTGATACATCTTGCCACAAGCAGTGCTCTAAATGAAGGGACTTTAAAAAGCAGAATTCTATCCACTCTTCAGTTGAGGGACACTTGGTTTGCTTGCAGCTCTTTGCTATTGTGAAGAGAGCTGCAATAAACATAGATGGGCATGTATCTCTGCGATAGGATGAGTCTTGTGGTTATATACCCAGGAGTGGTATGACTGGGTCAGGTGGTAGGCTCATTTTCAGTTTCTTGAGAGTTCTCCACACTGCTTTCCATAGGGGTTACACAAGTTTGCATTCCCACCAGCAGTGGATGAGTGTTCTCCTTTCCCCACAACCTCTCCAGCATTCGGAAAAGGGAGTGTATCTAAATTGGACTGAGAAATGATGTCTGAAACACACAAAGCATCATAAAAATATTTTATTTAAAAAATATTTTAAAAATATTTTAAAAATCAGAATTCAAATTCTTTACTTATTTAATCCAGTGCTTCCAGGGTAGTCCATATAAGTGAGAGAAAGCCTTTCTTAAATCACAGCAAAACTCTCCTGAAGGAACTAAGAAGCTTTTGTTTTGCCCAAGTTCTCTCACTAAATAAATAAATAATAAAAAAATTAATAAATAAATAAATGTAAATTGGTTCACTCGGTTAAAGCAAGAGTCTACTATTTAATAAATGTTTGTTCTATATCTAAATGTCAACACTCCAAATTATCATAGATTATATTGTTTAATAGGGAGGGAGGTAAATGCCATCTCTAGCACTCAAAGCTCCATCTATGTTCTGAGTCCTTTTCCCAACTCTTCCAGCAACACCACCAAACAGAGCACCTCCATCCTTCAACTGGTGTTTTCTTGCAGCACCTAACTTACCTCTTCATGTCTACCCCGCCCCTGACAATTCATCCTCATCTTAACCAGTTGTTCCTTACAAAACGTGTTTAGTAGTTCTTCTCACTAAAAATAGAAGTGACACATGGAATGTCAGCCATTCAGACCTCTGAGCTGGCCCTCAAATCTCTGGCCTTCTCATTTTCTGTTTCCTCTGAGCCTGTACTTACTGTTTTCTGGGGCACATGACTTAATCCTCCCCACATTCAGATCTTTGCACCAATGCCATCTTCCCAGGGAAATACCCTGAGGATGCTCTTTGATTGTACTCCCACCAGCCACTGTTTTTCCTTCCTTTTTCCATAGATGCTTCTCCATAGCTCTTCACATATATATACTTGTTAATGTCTTTTCTTGATTTTCTCAGATTAACACAGAAGCTAAATGTAGAAGAACGTGTTTATGTCTGTGTTTCCAGCATGTAGCATAATGCTTGTCATGGTGTAAGCACCTCATAGATACTGAATGATTGCATCTGGTAGATGTGCTCCACATGCCAACTACACTTACAAGGCTGTTAAAGGCATTTTTTTTAATTCACTTCTCACTAGTCTGTGAGTAGATGCTATTAGAATCCACATTTGAAAATGAGGCCACCAAAATGGTGGAAGGTTAAATCCAACCTCTCACCCACAGATCCAGTTCCTTAGAAGTCATCTCAAAATTAAGAATAGCACCCAGACAGCAGAAAACAATGAGAATTATAGACATCCTTGTGTGAGATGTCACAGCTGCTGAATGAGCTAGATAAAATCAAGCTCTTAAACCTCAATCTTTGACTAACTAGCTCATTGTAAGCCTCTCCAATTAAATTCTAAACACCTAGATTTGAGGTATGTGAAACCTGAGAATCGTGAGCATCAAACTTGTTTAGCTGTGAATATTCTGAGCTACAACAACTGACCTGGCAAAATATGGCCCCTGGTGCAATAGTGGCAAGATTATTATGGGAGCAACCAATCACTTTCTCACTGGATTTTAGATCTACCTAAGGTGGAGCCCATATCTGACACTGACATCAGGCCTAGGAACCTGTGGCTAGACAGGTTTCAGGCCATAGGAGAGAGCCTAATACTATTTTTCTGTTAAATAGATGTAGTACTAAACTGACCCCTAATGATGTATTGTTATGCTCATAGATTAATGTATCTCTCAGTTCTCAGCAGAGAAGATCAAGATTCTTCACACAGCAGATACTGACTAACACAGAGACCCACAACTGGCCAACATGTAGAGAATAAAGGACTGGAAAGCACTTATTCTTGAATAGGACACCTATATTCCTTCTGTCTCCCAGGGCTCAGGGATCATTGTGGAAGAGGGGCAAAAGAAAATTAAGAGCCAAAGATGGTGAATGATCACGACGAAGCAGAGTTTTCTAGAGAGTCGAGCACTTATTCATAGGAACTCACAGCAGTGGTGACAGCACGCACAAATCCCGTGTACACTACACCAGACAAAATCCCAGCATGGAAGTGGGAAAGCGGGTAAGAAGCCCAAACCCGAGTGAGGGACAGTTGGAAACCAATACCTTCTGGGAAAGGGAGAGACAGTCTTCTTTTGTTTATGTATCAGTTGTTTAATTAGGTTCTTGGTAAGAAACTTAGAATACCAATTTGTGAGGATAGATGCCATTTGTCAGAGCAAAGAGAGATCTCAGGTAGCCCTTGAGCTGAGGAACAGCTTTGATGTTTGGCAAAATCCACAGCTTTCTGATCAGCCCTGTGCTGCTCGGTAATCTCGTGTTTCTCTTTCTCTGTGTCGAAGATCCTGGTACCAGGGCTTCTGCAGCTTCTTCTTCCTGAAGTAAGCGTCAGAGACGTGCTGGGGGATTTTCATGTTGCTGATACCGACTTTTGTGGAGGTGGTAATGAGAAAATTCTGATGTGTCCTACGCAGAGGAACTTTGTTGAGGGCAAGATGTCCAGCCACACATAGCAAGCCACTGGTTGCAGCTTTAGGAAAACCACTCTCTTGCCCCTGTGGCGAACTTTAGGATGATCAGGACTGTCCCAGGGGTGATGCTGGAGCGTAGCTTTCTCACATGCTGACTGAAAGGCTTTTTTGCCACCGCTCAGCAGCTTCTGAGGCACGTCTTCAGTAGGATAACACCTAGGCATTTTGCGAAGCTTCACGATGCGGTGTCCACCATTCTCGTCCCCACCAATGGTTTTTGTGACTGTAGCCAGAACCTTCTCCCTTTTCGTTTTTTCTTCTCTACCTTGGATTTAGCAGCTGAGTATTTCCCTTGTGCAGAGACTTTCTGAAATACATAGCAGACAGGGAGTATCTCCCAATTCTTCTAACCAGGATCGGGTTTCAGCTGCAGTGAGGCTTCCCCTTCCTCAGCTTCTTAACTTCAGGGCCTCCCTTTTTGGTCTGGCCTGCAGCGACCCTGGCAGTGGCACCATCACCAGCCTTCTTGACTGCGGGCTTCTCCTTTGAGTCAGGCTTCTCAGCCTTTTCACCCATCATTTTGCAAGATGGGAAAGAGTGAGAGTCAGTCTTCTTTAAGGATAGACTCTGGGTAGTTTAACCAGGCTCAGTGCAGTGACCCATACTGACGGGCATTTGGGGACACAAACTTGACTCCATAGGCCTTAACATATATAACAGCATACATGAACTTCAGCGGGGAGGAAGGTATAAGAGGGTACACATAGGGGAGGGGTCTAAATATGATGATATATGTTGTATGAAATTCATAAAAAATTAATTTAAAAACTTTTAAAAATGATCAAGAAACAAGAAAAAAGTGATATTTTAAAAAAGGACTTAAAGAAGTGACCATGTGCATGGCAAAATTAAGCACTGTGGAGCACAAAAGAAAGCAATGCCTACCACTGAGCTGGATTAAGTGAGTGCCACTTTTACATTAGTAATGAACAACAGGAGGAGGAGTGATGGCTGAACTAGACCCCTCATCAATATCGGGACCGCCAAGCCAACGCAAAGAAGAGTGGCAAGCTTCTGCAGGAACTGTTGTTAATGATTCCAGGAAAGATAAAAAAAAAAAAAAACAAGAGGACCATCTGGAAATTCTAACTTTCAAATTGATGTGGATAAACACAAATGTTTTATTTCATAGTTTATAAAAAGTGATAAGTTCACAGAGAGGCTATACATACTAATGGTGTGCTCTTACCTGCATTTTAAAGTGGACAATAGTGCAAGGATGCATCAAGAAGCATCACAAAAAGACCTGGAATTTTAATAATTTGGAGAGGCCTTCAAAAGCACAAAGCTGGGGAAGGATTAGATTCTTGATATCCAGTTCTCATCACACCAGGAATCTCATATTAATGTTTGTTAGGAAAAGGAATCCGCCCTAATTCCTACTGCCTTAATGTTGAACAGAAATGTCAATATGTTTTATTCAACCTTTTATTTTTCCTCATAAGGTAAAATCTGGCTCATAGATCTCAGTACATAATAACTCTCCGAATGTCTAAGAAAAAATATATATTTATCTTTTATAATAATTTTATAATTACTAAGTTTATATCATCCAGAGCCTACAACTTTGTATAGGACTTTATTTGTCTAGAAATATTTATGTAAAATACACATCCAAACTCTTGAAAATATTGCTCAAAAGGTTAAGAAAGTAAAATGCCATAAAAAATCTAATGTGGCTTTAACTGCTAAGTCAGAGAACATTTTAACCAGATTCCTCTCCCTCTTGATGTAGTTTTTCTATACACAGTCAGAATGGATGTAATAAAAAGCAATGACAAAATCTTCGGAACTGGACAATGATGAATAGAAATAATTTGATTAGAGAATGCGACCTTTGAAACCAAAGAAAGCTTTACAAAATTTAAAGCTAAACTCAGTTCTTAAGGGTAATGGAAGGAGAAATCATCTTTTAAATATATTTTATAAAGTTTCATAATTCAGAAAGGTGCTTTTGAACGATGCAGAAAATATGGATGATTCCTCCTGCTACTTTCTATGCCTATAGTTAGGTGTACAAACATACACATACACACATATGCACATAAACACACACACACACACCTTTCCTACCTTTAACTGGAACTTGTCACTATAGAATATTTAAAATCCAGACTTGCTGCATTTAAAATGTATGGAATTTATTTTTAAACCAGCCATATCTGAATTCAATGCCCTATATTTTGAGTTTTAATTCCAATCATGCTAATTTTAAGTCACAAACATATATCTGCCGGTAATGAAGGTTGTTTAATTAGGTCCAGATAAAATAGCTCCAATTCTGTTTCTGATCCACCTGTCAAAGCAAATCAGTCTTTTACATGGCTAAAAAAAAACAAATTAGACTAGCTGATGACTTTTTGAATATTCAAGTAGACACACTGAGGATAAATCCAAACAGAACTTGTGACTGAACAAAAGCCTGAAACGTGACCTCGGAGATGAAGAAATCTTATTCTGCCAAAAGCAGATTTGTAAGCTGTATCTTCCCAGTATTCTGAAGTCAAGGACAGGGTGCTGTGAAGGAATGAGAGAGATAACAAAAATGGAACAGCATAACACTACAAGAAATAAAATCTTCCCCAGTTTAGGGCAATGGAACAGCTCAGTGTACAGCAAAACAAACACAAACAATGAGGAAAAAATTCTGACAGGGAGTGTCAGCTTAATAATTTTTTTTTGCCAAGGAAATTCTAAAACAAGAAACCTCCTAATTCATAGACTATACCATACCCACAGTTACTTTAGAAGTTATTTTCAAAGATATTAAAGATAACAAAGCTGTACCCTTTACAGGTTTCATACAAATGATTTTAGAGTATTCCTGTTCTATGAATCTAGCTTAGTTGTGTAGAAGCTTTATGGATACCAGTATAGATCTGAGTAAGTCAAGAGATATTTTTTGAAACTGACATTGTGGCTGTATGAACTGGATGCTTTAAGCAAGAGCATATAGAAGAGAAGAATGTTCTTGATCCTAGCCAGTCTTATTGGAGTAAGGTGATATCTCAAAGTGGTTTTAATTTGCATTTCCTTAATTATCAGAGATGCTGAACACTTCTTAAGATGTTTCTTGGCCATCTCTATTTCCTCCTGTGTGAAGTCTCTATTCAGATCTTTGCTCCATCTTTTGAGTGTTTCATTTGTTTTCTTTCTTCTTTGTTTTTTGAGTAGCTTGTATACTCTGGAGATTAATGCTTTGTCAGATGTGTCTGCAGTGAAGGTTTCCTCCCACTCTGTGGGTTTTCTCTTCACTTCCTTTATTGTTTCTTTTGATGTACAGAAGCTTTTGAGTTTAAGGAG
>VZQC01004822.1:3892777-3914638 GCA_009823505.1 Rhizomys pruinosus
TGATTTACTTGATAATTGTATCTGGGAAGGAGGGACAGACTTTAGGACCTTCATAATCTGCTGCTGAAAGCCTGACAGGGCTACTTGAATCCTCATAGACATAGTCTTTCACCCAGAGGGAAAGTTTAAAAAAAAAAAAAAAAAAAAAAAGAGAAGAATGTTCCCCAAATCCAACTCCTGAGGGATCTCAATAGTGATGTTTCCCTGTTAGATGCAGGGAGTTTAATCCTGACATGGCTGTCATCTAAGCTAGGGCATGAGGTAGGCTCAGCAGTCAAGCTGTCTTCATATGCTCAAGAGATCGTCCTCCTAATTCATCATCGCATCCAGAGAATGCTCCATTCAGAAAAGAAATTTGTGTTCAAATCTGTCATTCTCAAGTTATTTAAACAAAAACATTAATTCAAAAAGTCTTTTCCCTGGGTTGTCTAAATGTCTACTCCTTCCCTATGGATCAGTAACAATGGACCAAAGTATGATTTCACCAAAGTCCAATGTGTGGACTCAATGAGTTGATTAAGCTTGCTTATAGAGCATGGGTGAGGAGTTGCTGACTTACAGGAGGATAGGTAACCCCAAAGCAATCACACAATGGAAAAATATCTCCCCAGCATAGATGAAGACTTCCCCCATTCAGTTAACTTTCCACAGTCTATAAACTCTGTTGCCTCCCATGTCCCTAGACCATTAGGCTACATGCAATTAGAACAGAATTATATACAAATGGCTAGGAGTTTCAGATGGGAGTGTACAGTATTTCGGGTGAGGATCTAATGACTCTAACCTCTCCCTTCTTCTCCAAAGAAATATCAACAATCAATAAACTTGGTTTTGGGGGTCTCTTACAAATAGTTTTGATATTGAAGATAGTGGTGATTATGCTTGTAGACTAGCATTTTGCAAACAATAATTATCAATAACAAATCTGTGGTATAAACATTCCATACAATATTATGATAGATAATATAATAGAGATAGATGATAGATAAATAGATAGATAATATATGTAAATGTACATGAGTTGCTTAAATGCACAATGATGAAAAATTTTTCAACTAAATAACTGCATATCCATTTTGAATAAAATTAAGCTCAGTCCTTCCTTCACATAACATTATGCAAGAAATAAGAATCAACAGTCATGTACTGAAGAATTGATTCCCAAAGGAGCAGTGCTCAGAGTTGGGGTCTAGAAACTCAGTGTGTATATGTAGCGGGATCTTGTGTGCGGCTATGGATTATAAGGGAATATCTTTGAAGGGTCTATCTTGTCTCAGTATGTCCCCTCTTGGTTTCTGTGAAGTGAGTGGCCTTGCTCTACTACACTCTCTCAGATATGACTGTTGGTATTACCTAAGCCCCAAGTTATGGAGCCAAGTAACTGACCATGGGCTGAACTCAGGAGCAAAATCAGTCTTTCTTCCTTTGAGTTGATTTCTCAGTTATTGAGTCTCAGTGATGGAAACCTGACCAATGCACACCATTTACAAAATTAACTAAAAATGGATAAAAGATATAAATATAAAAAGTTAAAATATAAATTATCTAAAAACAATGGCTATAATCTATATAAATTTCAGGAAAGTAAAGATTTCTTAGATTAAGAGACACAAGAAATATGAATCACACAAGAAAAGATTAATATGATGACTTTCAAATTAAATGTCTTTGTTCTTCTAAAGGTGGCATTAAGAACATAAAGGACAATATGATAAAAAATACATTTTCTGTAACCGTATCTGACAAGACAAAAAGTTGGTTCCTAAAATGGAAAAATATTTGGACAAATATTTCATAAGAGATGATATGCAAATCCTTAATAAGCACATGGAAAAGTACATTGTCATTTAAATATCCATTTTATTTTCATCAAATACAGGTTAGAATGATGAGATAGAATGACATTACAATGACAACAGCGAGAAGGACTGACGATGCCAAGTCTTGACCAGAATATAAGGAACCCTCATCCATCACTGGCATGCACTGGCACAAACTCTTTCAGAAACAGTTCCCTTTAAAATTAAAAATGCACTTTCTAAGGAAGACTCAGAAAACCCATCCAATTCCACTATAACTCTGACTTTAGCCATTCTTGGAAATTTCTTTTTTTTTTATTAATTGTATTTATTTCTGTATGTGTATGAATGTAATGTCTGCATGCAAGTTTGTGTACCCGTGTCATGCAATGCTGCGGAGGTCAGAAGAGGGTGTCAGATTCCCCTGGAACTGGAGTTCTCCTGGAATTGGAGTTTCGGATGGTTCTCGGCCGCCATGTGGGTGCTGGGGATCGAACCCGGGTCCTCTGCAAGAGTGGTCGGTGCTCTTAACCACTAGGCCATCTCTCCAGCCCCAGAAATTTATTCAAAAACTATACACATGGGCTGGGCAAGAGACGAGGTGGGACAGGCTTCCAAGCCCAATGCCACAAGTTGTCCTCTGACCTCCACATGCACACCATAGCAGGTGCCCCAACACAAAGTAGTTAACTAATTAATTTAATGTAAAAACAACACCTAGAAACAACCAAGTGTCCACTGATTAAAGGTTCCTAGAAAGGAGCACAAGGCAACATGTTGGGGAAATGGAATTCTTTCTAGACCTTAATTGTATGGCTAGTTAAAAAGACATTATACTTATCCAAACTCATCAAATAGGCACCAAAATGAATATGTTTCATCCTACATGAACTGCATATTAAGAAAGTTATTTAAAATATATTGATGTCAAAAACATGTGACCCTTTTTCTTTTTAATTGAATTTTTGCAATTTTCATACAGTATATTTTATCATATTTAGATCCATTCTGCTATCTGCACCTCCCCATGTCCAACTTAAGGTACTCATATCTATTATATATGTATATATTAAAGCCTGTAGAGTCTAGTGTGTAGCCCCACGGATCCTTCAGTATGGGTCTATCCCCTAGAGCCTGGTTAACCTAACAAGAGTCACATCCTTGAAGAAGACAGACTCTTCCCCACCCTGCAGCCATCGGTTACAAATAGATCCCCAGGTACGGTTGGGGTTTCTTACCCACTTCCCCATGTCTATCCTGGGATTTTGTCTGGCTGGAGTTTATGTGGGACTTATGCATGCTGTCACCATTGCTGTGAGTTCATATGAGCAACTGAGCAGCTGTCTGGAAAACTCTTTCTTCGTGGCCTTCTACAACCTCTGACTATTATGATCTTTTTGCCCCATTGTATTAGTCACTTTTCCGTTGCTGTGATAAACCACCATGAGCAAGGGAACTTATAAAAGGAAGAGTTTATTTGAGCTTACGATTGATGGTTCCAGGGAATCAGAGTCCATTGTGGCGGGAAGCATGGTGGCCGGGCTGGAGCAGCAAGCCGAGGGTCACATCTCGCAATGAGCACAGGAAGCAGAGACAGAGAGACTGGAGACCACAAGGCTTGTTAAACTCACTAAGCCCACCCCCAGTGGCATACTTCCTCCAGCACGGCCACACCTTCTAAGACCTCCAAGAACAGTGCCACCAACTGGAGACAAAATGTCTGAATACTTAAAGCCTATGGGGGACGCTCATTCAAACCACCACGCCCATCTTCCACAATAATCTCTGAGCTCAGGAAGAAGACAGCTGATAAAGTGTCCTATTCAGGGATCAGCACTCTTTAGCTACTTTTTCCTCTGCATTTTGGTCTATTATGGGACTTTGTGCTAATCACTATCTGCAGCATAAGGAAGCTTCTCTAATGAGAGTTGAGAGATGTATTAATCCATGGGTATGACAACAAGTTATTAGGGGTCAGGTTAATACTATATATATTTAGCAGAAAGCTAGTATTAGGTTTTCCCCTATGTCATGTGACCTAGTCTCTAGTCTCAGGTTCTTAGACCCAATTTCAATGTTAAATTCTTTTACATTATAAAGAACATGAAGACCAAGAATCTTTAGCATCAGCTCAGCTCATAAAACTGGGGGGAAAAACTTATCTCTTAAATCCCAAACACTCTTACTGAACCATACAATTAACTTTAGTGGACTTCAACCTAAATGGACTAGAAGTAAGAGACCCATTTCTTGAAATTTAAGAGAGTTCATGGAGGCAGTGTAGCAGGTGTTGGTGGTAGTAAAGTTGAGGGCTGACAAATTTGATTGTGTTCAATCCAAATAACAGATGGCAATTTCCTTTCACCTGTCCTCCATGCTATGAGGACTGAACTGAACACATGCACAACGGAGCATATGATCCATTCCTCAGACCTTTGTTGTCACATGCAGTGGTGACAAACTTCCCATAGCTACTGAACTAGAATTTCAAAATGGTCTTGTCCAAACTGAGAGATGACATGACATACATGTAAAGTGCATGCTCTTGTATATTGCTTCTTTGATAAGAAACAAAAGGCTACCAAACAATACTAATATTTGGAATATATGGCCAAATAAAATATTTTCCACTCATTCTGTGTATTTGTCTTTCACAAGATCTAGCACTCCATATGTGTTCCACATTTGTGGTTAGCACTGTTTCTATTGGACAGTGCTGGTAAGGCAGACATAGCCTTGGTTGTCAATACATTGACTTATTTAGAGAAATACATTTTTTGTGATACAGCAGACCTGGCTGCGCTTTATGTAATAAGTATCCAGCATGAACTACTACATAGTAAAGGTACTTTCTTTTTTTAATTTTTTATTTATTTATGATTTTTTAAATTTTTTATTGCTGTTTTGTGTATTTCATACATCATTTCTCAATTCAGTGCAAGCATATTCCCCTTTCGCTTCCCCCCACCCCACCCCACCCCACCCCAGACCATGCAGTCTGCCATAACTGTCCTGTATCTTTCTCTCAATCTTTTTTTTTTATGTTTAGGAATTCACATTTTCCTCCATTAATTTAATATTACTCTAATATATGGATACATAGTCTTCACCCATATACAGTAATTACAGAGTTTGAGAATAATTGGTGCATGAGTTCTAGAGCCCATTGAGAGATTCACATTATACCAACATAGTTGCCTTCAGATAGATAAAAATATACCAATAATGTCATTCAGCTTGCCTTTCGTCTGGGGGATTTGGTACTAGGATCCACAAATGAGGGAAACCATTCTCTGTTTATCTTTCTGGGACTGTGTTACTTCACTCAGCATAATGGCTTCGAGCTCCATCCATTTACCTGCAAAGTTCATAATGCCATCTTTATTTACAGCTGAATACTACTCCATTGTGTAGATGTACCACATGTTTGTCATCCACTCGTCTGTTGAGGGGCATTTAGGTTGGTTCCAGTTCTTTCATATTCAGAGCCTTCTTTGGTCTTAGATTATTACTGTCACTGAATGGAAACACATTCATAGATGCTTGTGAGCGGTCCAAGGTCAAGGAAGCAGAGGTGAGCTGTTATACTCAGGTGTTTAGGTCTCACATTTCTTCCCATGCCTCTCTGGTATTCCCCTCTGTTGCCCACCTGGGCAGCTACCTTTTGGAGTTGAAAGTAACAGAACCAATGTAAATGGAGATTTTTTTTTCCCCACTGGTGTGTCTCTGCCCTGGAATTGATATCCTAAAAATGATTTGCCACACACTGCTCATGAGATTAATGTGCATTCCAGAGGTTATCAGGCCACATAAAGCACAGGGCAACTGTGAAGAATATCATCAGAGAAACACTTAAGGAACAGAACGCATAAAGAAACACAAAGTTTTTTAGAAGTCTCTGATAAAATTAATACACACAGGGAAGTTTGGATAATAAAGAGTTTATATTTTTCAGCTCTGTTCATTGGAGAGTTGGGCTTTCTATGGTGAGCCCAAGAATTCTGGTCACCAGGAAGAAATTTTCTATAGATTAATGGACTAAGAATAATTGCTCGCCTTGGTAGATATTCCAGTCCATGTTCTCTAAACTTCCCAGATTGCTTTTGAGACAGATTCCTAGAAGCCCTGTCTCAAAAATAAACATTTTCTTAGCTTTTATTGAACTTTTAACATTTCATACAACAGTTCTTAATCAGATTTAGAAGCCTTCCACGTCCATGTCTCACCCTCTTCTCCCCTCGCCAGCTGGACGTCATGCATTCCCCGTAAATGTTAGCTCCTGTCTAGTCGTGCGTTTGTATCCAGATCTCCTTCGGTGCCAATTCATCCCCTGGAGTCTAGTCTGCATCTACTGACGGTTGGTAAAGTCTACTCTTCCTCACAGCTCCAGGTGAGGGTCACCTGTCTGTCCATTCTCTTTGCTCCACTCTGGGCCCTTGTGTGATGGAGTCAGCATGGGTCTTGTGCTTAACACCGCCACTGCCCCGAGTCCACATGTGCAAGCTTCCAGTGTCCATAAATTAATATTTTTATAGAGATGTAGCTTAAAAGACACAGTTTTCAGCAAAAGTAAATTTTATATTCTGGATTATGAATTAGTGTATAAATGATTGTCCTGTAAGCAGCAATCATGCTATTTTCTTTTTCCTTGTATTTTATAGATTTTCATATGCTATATTCGAATAATATTTAGATACTCTCACCTATCTGCAAGCCCATTACTACTCCCCACCCAATTTAATACGCTTTATTATATATTATATATATTTATATTGTGTGCATTTTTCTTATAGACATATATGGCTTACAGAGTTTAATTTGTGGCTCCCAAATGTCCTTCAGTGTGGGTCCATCCTCTGGAGCCTGGATACACTACTAAGAGTCACATTCTTGGATGAGACTGACTCTCTTCCTCCCAGCAGCCCTCAGTCATCAATAGTTCCTCAGTTATGTTGGGGTTTCTCACCCATTTCCTCATGTCTATTCTGGGATTTTATCTGAGTTGAGCTTGCACGGGGCTTATGCGTGCTGTCACCATTGCTGAGAGTTCATATAATTAACTGACCAGCTATCTGGAAAGTTCTATTCCTTGTGGTCCTTTTCAACCTCTGGCTCCTATAGTCTTTCTGCTCCATCTTCCACAATGAGGCCTGAGCCTTGGAAAGCAAAAGTTTGATCTAGGTGTCCTACTTAGACATAAGTCCTCTGAAGCTTCTTGTTCTCTGCATGTTGACCAGTTGTGCGTTTCTTTGCCAATCATCATCTCCTGCTTAAGGAAGCCTCTCTGAGGAGAGCCGAGAGATGCATTAATCTATGTGTATAATGGCAAGTCACTAGAAGTCATTTTAATACATCTATTTAGCAAAACACTAGCGTCAAGCTCTCCCCTATGCCTGTGACCTGCTTAGCCTCAGGTCATAAGCCTGAGATCAGTATCAGGTATGGGTTCCATGTTATGAAACATAACTTAAATCCATTGAGAGAGTGGTTGGTTACTTCAATTTTATTCATGCCACTATTGCATCAGTGAGTCTACCTTGCTAGGCATATGAAGCTTGCAGGCCTCCTATCTGGGGAAGACTGATGATTTTCCCTCATGTAGTATGCATAGCACCTTCCTTCTACCACTCACTATGAAAGCTAGCCAGCAGAGATGGGGCTTTGAATTTAGCACCAGCTTGATTTCTCCTTGTTTCTTTTACACTTCATATAGATAGTGTCTTCAGCAGCAGGGTCTGACTGGAGAGTTCTAGTGGGTAACCAGGAACATGAGCTAGTATTGTTTGAGGACCTATAAGAACATGAGCTAGTATTGTTTGAGGGCCTATAAGCCCCCTGGTCAGCAGCTTCAGGAGTCAGTCCATTTCTGAGTTGAGGTTTTATTGTGTTAGCCTATGGTTTCTAGTAGGGGCAATGTCCCCCTATTATAAGGTAACTCTTTTAATCTCTCTTTATAATATATATGTATTTTAAGAAGTTTCTATAGTAGTAAGCTTCTATATGACTTTTTCTAAAGGTCTTTAGTATTGGTTACCCCTCCCCAGACTCGCTCCACTGCCCTGCCCTCCCATCCCCTACCCTAACTCTTCCTACTTTATTATCTGTATTCTAGCTATGAAATCTTAGAAAATCATGTTCCACTTCAAAAATTGGGAAATTAGGAAACTAGTAAATGGCCATGGAGAGGGTGAGGAGGCCTCCTGAGGAGGGGGGTGTGTGGCAGAATGCAGTGATATAAAGGGAGAAAGAGGAATAATAAAGTACTAATTTTGGGAGGGTCTTTTTGAAACAGGGTCTCCCTGTAGCCCCAGCTGTCCTGGAACTCACTATGTAGACCAGGCTGGCTTTGAACTCACAGAGATCTGCCTGCCTCTGCCTCCCCAGTGCTGAGATTACAGATGTGTGCCACCATGCCCGGCTAGTACTAATATTTTGATATGTAATATCGAGTCTCCAATCCCAATGTGCTACAAAAATTCATGTACCTTACAAGTTCCATCTAAAAATATCAGCACATTTCTTTTTTTACATGAAAGAAAATATAAGTTAAGGCCACCCGGTTTACCAAAATGACCCTGAATTAAAAATCCTTTCTGATTTTTCTCAATGAGAAACCAACTTTCCACGAACTAAGGGTATTCTCCCAAATTTAGATGCTGCCACCTTAATCCCTGACATGATAGTGTTTGGATCTAGAGTCTTTAAGAAGTAATTAAGTCATGATGGAGAAGACTGAATACCTTATAATAAGAGATACTAGATCTTTCTGGTCTTTCCCACCCCTATCTCTCTCTCTTCTTCTCTTTCTCTGTCCCTCTCTCCCTTTCCCCCTCCTTCTCTCTCTCCTCTCTCTCTCTCTCTTTCTCTCTCTCCTCTCTCTCTCTCTTTCTCTCTCTCACCCTCTTCCTCCTTTTCTTTCTCTCCCTTCTCTCCTGCCCTTGGCACATCAGAAAAGCAAACTAAGAAGAAGCTCTTCCCTAGAACCCAGCATTGATCGACGTTGGCACCTTGACCCTGGACTTCCCAGACTCCAGAAGTATAAGTAATAAATCTCTGTTGTTTAAGCCATCATCTATGGTATTTCCTTAAAACAACCCAAACTGACTAAGAGATATCTCTTTTCTTTGTCTTACATTTTCTAATTTCTGGAGGCTGTTCTCTCTCTCTCTCTCTCTCTCTCTCTCTCTATATATATATATATATATATATGTGTGTGTGTGTGTGTGTGTGTGTGTGTGTGTTTTGTGTATTTCATACAACATTTCTCAGTCCAATTTACACTCATTCCTCTTTCTGTGACCCCCACCCCACCCAAGATCAAGCATTCTGCCATATATGTCTTGCATCTTTTTCTCAGTCTTTTTTAAGTTTCACTATGCAGAGGTTTATTGTTTTGAGCAGAAGTATCTTATGCTCCAATTAAAATATATATGTCCCGGCTTCTTAAAATAATATGCTCTATAAACCAAAACTCAAACACTTCTAGTCATGTGGATTGTGAACCAGATGGGGAACTAGAAAAAGTGCATGTACCAAAGAAATAGTGTAAGGGAATTCATATACAGCACTGACAGAGCTGGTTATCAGAGGCATGTGCCTGCAGTGAGCCAGCTTATTCCATTTTCTTCTGAATAGAACCCAGAGGAATCATAAGTAGGTGCTCCCTAGCCTTGTCTGGAGAAGTGGGAATAGTTGTTTAATATCTTTATATCTCAGTCACCTCATTATAAAATAAGTAATAATATACATTTCACAAAGATGTCATTGAGTATAAGCATGTGATATAAACCTATGACAAGGCCAATTACAACAGTAATCACCTTGCCTTGAGTAGGATTTAATTTTTTTAATGTCTCATTAATTCTTTGAGAATTTTATACTTGCACACGGTGTGTTTTGATCATATTGCACCCCACTCCTCCTGAATCCTTTCAGGTCTACCTCAGCCTATATCTTCTCCCAATTCCCTATCCGCTATTGTTTTTTAAACCCACTGAGTCAAGTGGTTTTTCCCATACACTGCTGGGGGTGGGGCCATGCACCCCACTGGAGCATGGTCACCCTACCTGGGAACACCCTCCCACCCCAGCAGCAATCAACTATCAATAGCTCCTGAGCCAGGGGCAGGGGATCATGACCTCTTTCCTTCCACACAGGAATGGTGACTGGATTCATGTTGTCCAGGCCTTGTATAAACAACCACAGTTTCTATAAGTTCATGAGTACACAGCAGTCCTGTCTTCTTCAAAAGAATCTGCTTTGTTCCAGTCTTCTCTGATCTCTAGTGGATTTCTTTAATTTTACACCATAGGGAAATGAAGACTTATTTATTACCCTTTAAATATTTTTCATGTTTCCTCCTGTGGAATGTGGAAGTACAGGAATCTTTGGCTACTGAATGTCCTTAACACAAACATTCGTCGTGTGACCCCTCTGCTTATTCTCAGCACAAGTAGAGGAGAGCAGCAAGGCTCCAGTTATGAGCCAGTAATTTTACCTAAGTATGTCTTTAAAGCTTCCTTTGCAACTCAGTTTTCTGCAATGAAAGGTGCTGTATAAGCAAAAAATATTATTAGTATTAATAAAAATATTTCAGCCATATTGCTTCTTGCATCATATGTAATTCATTAGCGACAGCTCATAGGCGAGGCAAAATTTTCATGTCAAATAATGTTTTATGGGTCTTTAGAACATTAGACTCACAGGGTGTCCCCACATCTTAGTGAGACCTCCCGGGGAAGGGAGACAGGCAGTTTTCTGAAACCCTTTCTTTTTCAAATTTGCTTGGGGGAAAAAAAATGTTAGTTTCTACTTCTTATTCAACAGCTACACAGAGGCAGGAGGCTTAGGTAGATGGCTCTTCAAAAGGTGCATGTTGCATTGTTCATGGAAATAAGATTTATAATGATGTTAACTCAAAAGAAGAAATTAAATATAAAAAGGTTAATGAAAGGTTTCAGTCATGATTACAGTGGCCATGATCAATCAAAGGCCAGAGAAATGGCCGTTTCACAATTAAAATACCCCAACACATTGTTATTTATAGCTATTGCATATTGCAGCAGCAGGGTACAATTAATCATATAAATCACCCGATGAACTAAATTCTGAAGTTCCTTTTCTGTCAAATAAGATGGCCATGTTATTGTTAAAACTGATGAAAAGACATTTTCTGATATTCTGATTTTTTAAAAAACTCTTATTTAAAAAGATCTTTTATGCAGAGATTATAGGGAAAACTCTAGCCAGGAAACTTTAGTGATTATTTCAAAGCTCATTAGATTTCAAGGATGGATATAGACCTCCCATTCACATGTATAATAGCATTTCTCACAAAGGCTTATGAAAGGGTGAATTAATTGGACCCTATGCTTGGTAGTCATCCACCCATTCATTCATTCACCCATTTATTAAACCAGTACTTATTGAGGGTTTACTAAGTGCTAGACAGTCTCCAGAGCACAGCCTCCATGGTTCCTAACCCCAGGTGCCACAGAGTCTGGCAGGGAAAAACACCATCACAGTCATGACCGAAGGTGTAAAGAGTGTAAAAGACAGAGCAAGAGTATAAGAGACAAAAGAAACCCACCGGATTTGAGATGCTGATGTAAAGGGGCATTTCCAGTGATGCCTGAAAGGAAGTGGTCGAACGGGGCTGGTCATGAGGGAAAACACCTGGTGGAGAAAACAGTCTGGACAGCTAGTCATATTGTACTGTGGAGATCGGGCCTGTTCAGGTAATAAATATTTATAGAATAGATAGATGCTGACTGTTCTTTTTCCAGAGGTTCTTGTCCTCAAAAACAGTGCCATTCCCCAGTGATTGGTGGTGCCCTGGACAAGGTTCAGCCTGTCTCCTTTTCCTACTAATAGTCCTTCACAGAGAAAACCAAAAATGAAAATCAAAAAGAAATATCACAAAAGAGAATCCAGGGTCTGAGGAAAGGATCAAGTGTCTCCAGTAGCCCCTCCCAAGGCCCACCTGGTACTGGGTATGAGATTATGGAGTCCTTTGTTTTGGTTTTCCCAACCACCTCCCTCTCATGTCACCATGCAGTTAGTTTGCTGGTATAATGTCACAATTAAAACAGGAAGCAGGGACCAAAACCAGTCTAGCTTCCACTCCCCAAGTTAAGTGCCCTGGATGGGACCATCACCTGGTCCACAGAGGTGGACATCTTCTTCTGACCTGTTTATGCAGAGGCTACCTTTTAATATTCCCCATAAGCAACCTTATGATCAAGTTCTACCCTTGTTCTTTTGCATTTCTCTTCCAAAGGAACCAGGGTGATGCATAAATAGTAGTTTCATATCCTACACCAAAGTTTTAACCCCACCCCCCTCCGGCAGCAAGAGTAAAAAGAGCTAAACCAAATGACTACATCAGCACAATGGGAAAGGTTAAGGCAGAAGTATTCTGAGGATAGATGTCTACAGCCATACCACCCTGAACACGCCCAATCTCATCAGAAGTATTCTGAGGATAGAGATGATGCTGTCAGAACAAAGGCTTCTGTGGTCCTCTGAGCAAGGTGATAATTTCCTCTATAATACCCCCGTGTAGACTAGAAGTTCCTATTGTGAAACTCTTCCTTCCATGGCAAAACACCATACAGTCTCCTAGACCTAACACTTGAAGAACAGAGACACTGCAGAGTTTGAGCCAACAAGAAGTGCCTGTCAACAAGAAGTACCCCTCAACTGAAAACCTCCAGCCCACTGACTTCAACCATTTTTACTTAAAGCCTGTCTCTACGTTTTAAGTTTCATGGAGGAAGCAGAAGTTTGAGATTTTTGTAATTATCTTAAGGAGTTTACTTATAGTAAAAAATGTGAAAAAGCCCAGTGTGGTAGTGCACACCTTCAATCCTAGCACTTGGGAGGCAGAGGCAGGCGGATCTTTGTGAGTTCAAGGCCAGCCTGGTCTACAGAGCGAATTCCAGGACAGCTGGGGCTACAGGGATACCCTGTCTCAAAAAGACCAAAAAAAAAAAAAGTGAAAATGGAAGGTGTTTCCTACCATGAAAATATAGGCAAAACTGCACAACTATAAGATGCAAAGAGAAAACTACATCTTAATGTGTATAAATATAACATCAAATAAATATATGTTGAAGTTGGGTGATCACATCAAATGATGCTCTTCTTTTTCAGGTTTAAGAGTACATTCAAATATATTATTCTAATTTAACTTCAAGATCATCTTGTGCATTTAAGCAATCCACAGATTTTCATGTTCATTTTATGTGAACATGAAATAGCTCCTGGTGAAAATCACCTAAAATCACATACAATACTGAGTGGAAATCAGACCATCTGGGCTAAAGTCCATGTCCTCTACCAAAAGTGCAAACTAGACAAAAAAGGGAGAAAAATAGGAAAAGAGAGAAAGGAAGGAAGAGAGAGGAAGGAAGGAAGAAAGAGAGAGAGGAAGGAAGGAAGAAAAGAAGGAAGGAAAGAAGGAAGGAAGGAAGGAAGGAAGGAAGGAAGGAAACTTAAAAACTGTGAGGTGTTTATTCTTGTGAATTTGTGAGCCCATGGGATGGCTGTGGCAATGTCAAGCAGGACTATTTTTTGCTATAAGTTATTACAAATACCCAACAGGAGGAAAAGCTGGTAGATGAGGGGGCCAACAACATGTGGCAGTTAATTGAACATATAATCAGGGCTGCAACACTGTGGCGGCTCTGGATTTTATCAACAGGCATAATGATGTTGCTAAAATTATGCACCTACAATTATCCCTTAAAGGTAGGTGATAAATGAATTAACTAAGTACTTACTACAGGCACAAACCTTCAATATTTAGAAATTGACTGCTGCCCAGTGTGTAAAGGAGCAATGTCAGGGCAAAGAGTCAACATTCTAGGTGATTTGTATGTTCTTTATTCATTACAACAGTTTAGGAAAGCATTGGTTCAAGTGCTTGATGTAGTTGAAATTTTTTTAAAAGGAAGGAAATGAGCCATTCATGTATTGTCTCTGGCAAAATCACACAGAGAATTTTACAAAGCATTCAGATAAAGATGATTTTCCCAGGAACTGGGCTATAAATGATCCCTTCTCTAATTGAAGAGAGGCTGTTTCATGCACAACGCCTTCTCGTAGGAGTCCAGTAACAGAGAGGGAGTAACCAAACTTGAAAAGATGCTGAACCCAGACATGAATAGAAGAGAGGTTTGGGAATGATGAGGGTGTTGAGCAAGCAGGTCCCAGAAACATCATGGCGAGTAACTCTTGAGAGCCTCACCTGCTTAGAAGACAAGGGGGAAGTCACTTCTGCGAGCAGAGGAGAAGAGCTTGAGAGAACATGCCTGACTCTCATTCCCCACCCAAGACTCTCTCATCACAGCACACAGGGTATGTTTTCAATTTCTATTGAGTCTGTTTCCTCATCTTCAAAATAGGGAAGAAAACTGCTCCACACCTCTTTGGCTTGTTGTAAGACTAAACAGTTAAACTTTAAGATTCAGTCAAGGTCGTGGCACAGAGTAAATGCTCAGTGAATGGAAATAGTCCCTGTGGTTATTATTGGGCCTCGGGTCACTATGATATACATGTGCTCAACACTGCCTGCAATGTCTGAATTTTCTAAAGACACCAGCTGAATCTCCGAATCCTGTTTTGGATGTGAAATACCCCCCTGGGGTTCATGTGTTTGAACATTTGGTCCTCAGCTGGTGGTACTGTTTTAAGAAGGAGCAAAGACTTTAGGAGATGGAGTTTTGCCTGAGGAAGGAGATCACTGTTGGACAGGCCTGAGGCTTGTAGCTTGGCCTCTAATTCCTTTCCTCACTCTGCTTCCTGTTCTGCTGCATGTGAGGAGGAGAGGCATCCTAGCAGGAGGTACACAACATCAGGATCCACCTATCACCAGACCTCCCCCACCAGGAGAGTAGACCATAATTACTAAACCCTTCCTCCCATAAGTCACTTTGTGTCAGGCATTTGGTCATAGCAATGAGAGAAGTATCTAATGCCATAAATATCTCTACTCTGTGTTTTATAGAGATTATTCTGACATCACAGGTCATCTTTCTGTTTTGTTTGTTTCCAGCACTTCAGTGGGTGGGTCATCAGCCCAGATAAATAAAGAAAACAAATGCCCACTGTAGCAGCTCAGGATAGAGAAGTTTAAAGGTAATCCCCCAAATGAGGATAGAGGACCATTCTCTGCTGTGCTCATCTGTGCTGGCCATTGTCCACTATTATAGATAGCTGAGAACTGACTGTATTTATTTCCAAAGGCTTCTTTAAAATGGAAGGATCTTGGTGGCAGCTCTAAGATTCAATTAGAGGACCTTTATAAGCATGCATCCAGTTGAACCAAACGAGAGATAAATTAACCTATAAACAGCATGCTTTTTCTTGCGGAATCCTCTAATGGCCTGATTTAGGCTATCAGCAGATGGGAGGTCAGTGCCCAGTGCTGGCAGAGTTCAGCCCATTCATTACATTCAGGTTCACCATGCCACGAAGAGGTTCTAATGAAATACACTCCAGTAAACCTCAGAGGGGAGCAGCTTGTGTGTGCACAAGGCACAAGGTGAAGGCAGCAGACAGTGCGATTTTGTATTTCCAGGCAGGTGGGGGTCCGAGAGGAGCCAGTACACATTTATTAAGCTGTATTCTTTCGGGGAGAACCTCTTGCCGAGACATCTTACCTGTAAACTCCTTTAAGCTTTTAGCTGAAATGCTCTAGTTCACATACAAAGAAAATTGCATGGCTTGTCACTAGTCAATGTCCTCTAACATCAGGCCTTTAGTGGGATGAGAGACATTAAAACTGTGCCTGAGCTCCCTGCAGCTCTCTGCATTCCAACGGAGAATGCTTTCTCCAAGCCTTTCTTCTCCAGTTTGGGGGGGAAGAAACTTATATGCCTTGAATCCTGCCAAATTATAGTTCCAAATAATATAAAATATGTGCTTGCACAAGTATTTCATTTTAGTCAAAGTACTTTAGATGCCTGAAAAATATCTGCTTTGTGGCCACACACACACACACACACACACACACACAAGCTTTATAATTTGTCTGTAAACCAAATTAAGGCCATAACAGCAGGAAGATACCCACTTTTAGCAGGTACATGGGCTCTAGTAAGCACAGGACACAAGGAGTCCTGTGCTTACTAGAGCCCAGTTTCTAGTGGTACTGGAGAACTAGGGAGAAGACTGCCTTTTAGATATGCTTCACAGAAGGGTCCAGGGCACAAAATGATGGGTATGTAAGTGAATTGTAGAAATCACGCTGGTGTCTTAGATGCTTTTGTGAGGACTCCTTCTAGGAGGTGCTCTTCAAGATGCACTTATATAAGTTTGCATTAGTATCTCTGTCTGTGAATTCACTCAGATGGTATGGACTCAGTTGTATACAAAACTATGGTATGTAATGAATAGTTTCATGGGGTATAGTGTAGTTTTAAAATGTCTTCTTATTTTTTTATTTACAGTTTACTTTTCCACATAAGTACACATGGAGTTTTTGTACCTTGCCCTTCAACCAGTGAAAATCATGGTAGAATCTTACACATTCTTTTCGGTGTGCCTGCAGTTGATCCAGGAAGGCCACCTGATTAGAGCCAGTAACATCCAAGTTTAAAACATTAAAATCTGAAAATTTTGGCACCATATACCTGGCCCTTTTAAATGGGTTGCTTTACATAAACATGTTTATAAATGCATGTTTTCCTTTCTTACATGGTATTTAGTTTTAATTTGGGGGGTGTGGGGGAGGAAAGGATTTATTTCAATTTACAGTTTACATCTGTTATGAAGAGAAGCTGAGCAGGAGCTCAGGTCAGGAACTTGGAGAAAGGAACTGAAGCACACAACATGGAGAAACAGTTGTTTACTGGCTTGCTCCTCTGGTCTGTGCTCAGTCTGCTTTCTTATACAACCCAGGACCACCTTCCCAGGGGTAGCTCCTCTCACAATGGACTGAGAGCCCTCCCAGGTCACTGAGCAGTCAAAAAAAAAAAAAAAAAGCCTGAGAGAGACATGGCCACAAACCAGTGCAATAGAGGAAATTCCTCAGTGGAGGTTCCCTCTTCCCCCTGTGTCAAGTTGATAACTGAAGCTGCTCAGCACATGCAGTTTGGGATTCTGAGCCCATCTCAAGAACAGCAGAAAGCAAAGGCAGATGTGCCAAAGATCCACATGAGGAACTCCTGGTGAGACTGAGCCAGTAATGCCTTATGAGAACAAATTGGTAATGAGGGTACTAAGCATTTTAACAATTATAAACAATCGGATAAGCCATCTTCTCCTCTTAATAATTAATATTACCCCTTACCATTTCTCCATTATCATCTGCTATGGCTACAGTTGATCTCCCCTCAGCATATGTAATATGCTATATACTGAGTGTGGTCTTCTCACTAAAACCTGTGGCATGCTGCCTGGTGGCTCCATCAAAGCATTAGATGATTCTTTGTGCTACAGAAAAGCTGTTCTTGCACAATCCTATTAGAAGTTCAGAAACCTTGCATGCTGTTTATGCTGTTCATTTAAATAAGTCTGTCCTTTCATCTCAAAGGTAATCATTTGTAACGGCACCCATTCTTTCAAAAAGGACAACTTCAATAACCATTGCTTTAGCTACACTATGTTAGATGCCAGAGATAGAGTGGAGAACAAAATGCTCTAGGTCGCTGGGCCTCAAAAACTTAGGACCAGACAGCCAGGCAGTTACAACACTGTGCAACATATAAAAGAATCACACAGGAAATCCTAACTCAAAATTGAGAGTGTCAGCAAAGCTTCAAAGGGAACATCACATACCAGTTTGATCTGTTAGATTATGGCACCAGCCAAGGAAAGGAGGAAAAGCACAGACAGTTCAGAACAACTTGGATGGATTTAAGAACAAGAGGACAGTGCTTTATGACAAAGCAATCGCAAGAACAGCTAACCGTGGTTCCCAGGTCAGCAAGGGCTTTTTCTGCTTCCCAGACCTGACCTGTTTCCTACTTCCTCATGTTGCCTTCTGTGATGCTAGCTAGCTTCTCTTGTTCTTGTCATCACTCCTGTCATCAAAGTGAAAACCAATAACGTTTAAATCCTCCATTAACTTACTTTTTTAGATAGGTATCAACGTACATGAACAAAACTATGATTTTAAGAACCCTGAGCAGTTTATTTTATTTCACCCCATAAACAGTTTAGCCAATCATTGGACCTAAAGCAAGGATATTAGAGTCCTTCACTTTCTCTTTGTTGTGTAGCCACATCTGAAGTGCCTCACCAACAATTTCCAGCTCAGATATTTCAGGTATACAGAAAAATCCTTAAAGACAATTTAAAAGCAATCTGAATGTAGACTTTGCAGTATTTTCTTCCAAGTTTTAGAATTGCTTGGCCTGTATTTGATTAAGATAGACCCACACACAAGAACATTTGGAAAACATAGATTAAACTCAATAGGGCTTTTTTTTTTTTTTTTTTTTTTGTCTTTTCGAGACAGGGTCTTCCTGTAGCCCCAGCTGGTCTGGAACTCACTCTGTAGACCAGGCTGGCCTTGAACTCACAGAGATCTGCCTGGCTCTGCCTCCCGAGTGCTGGGATTGCAGGTGTGGGCCACCATGCCTGGCTCAATAGGCCTTTTAAAAAAGAAAAATAGCCATTGTGAAACTTGAGTGCACAGTGGTCAGGTCAGGGCCTTGCCAGGAACACCTGAAGCACAGGTGGGAGCCGAGAGCTTCAGGCAGGCAGATTTTAGGATAGATCTACTCTTTGGTTGCTGAATAATTGATTCCTTGGTTTGTGGCAGGGTGCAGTGGCCCTGCTTGTGGGGGTCAAGAGGGAGCCTGTTAAACCCTTGTTGGGTGTGGCTGTCTGGGCAGGGTCACCCTTCACCCTCGTAGCTGGTAGTAAAACCAGGCCTGTCACCACTGTGAGACTCGAATGCACAGTGGTCAAGTCAGGGCCTTGCCAGCACCACCTGAAGCACAGGTAGGAGCCTGGAGCTTCAGCCAAGCATATTTTAGGATAGATCTACTCTTGGGTTGCTGGATAATTGATTTGTTGGTTTGTGGCAGGGTGCAGTGGCCCTGCTTGCTGGGATCAAACACAGGCCTGTTAAACCCTTGTTTGGTGTGGCTGTCTGGGCAGGGTCACCCTTGGCCCTTGTAGCCTGTAGTAAAACTGGGCCTGTCACCATTGTGAGAATTGAGTGCACAGTGGTCAGGTCAGGGCCTTGCCAGGACCACCTGAAGCACAGAGAAGGCTGTCAGTCATATCAGCCCCCCCAACTAGAATTGCTGAGAGAGTGTCCAAGTGGATTTTTTTAGAGAACCTTCAGATCAGAAAGGAAAGAGTAAATTAGACTTCCAATATATAAACAAAATTAAAAGCATGAAACCTAGACAAGTCAACACTCCATAAACAAGGAGGAAGAAAAAAAAAAGGCATCTGAAGGAGGCAAGCAAAGCAAGCCTTCAACAGAGTGAAAAGGCATTTGTGATTTGCATCAGAATACAGGCAAAAAAAGGGAAACCCACATGCCAGGGACACGACAACAAAGGGACAACAATGGAAAGGTATAGGATAATTCCACACCAAGCTCTACCAACCCTGTAGGAGATTGCTACAGTGGGATCCCCCTAGGGGTGACTCAAGAAACAGATCTCAGAGGAACAATTGAAGACCTATCCAGAGAAATTAAAGAAGATAAAGAACAAGTCAGAGAACTAAGGAGAGAGAATGAAAAACTCAAGAAAGACCTAGAGGGAGACAATGACAAACTTTGGAAAGAATTAAAAGGAGAGAATGACAAACTCCAGAAAGAACTAGAGGGAGAAAATGAAAAACTCCAGAAGGAAGTGGATACACTGAAAAAGGAAGCCAACCAGAGAAGTAAGGAGCACCAAGAAGAGATTGAGAAGCTCCAAAAAAAAAAGTGAAAATACTAAAGAGATCACAGGATGAAATAAAAAAGGAAATAGAACACTCATCCAATCAAGAGGAAAGGAATGGAAAAAGCCTCAAAAATAGAATGGAAGAAGCAGAACAAAGAAATTCAGACCTGGAAGATAACCCAGAGCAACTTAAAAGGTCAAATAAAGATTATGAAAAATTTAAAAACACAAAAAAAGCAAACAACCAGGAAATATGGGACACTATGAAAAGATCAAACCTATGCATCATAGGAATAGAGGAAAGAGAAGAATCTAAAGAGAATAGTATTGATCAGATCTTCAACAGAATAATAGATGAAAATTTCCCCAAACTAAAAAAAGACAAACAACCCAAACAAATACAAGAAGCACATGGAACTCAAAACAAACAAGATCAGAAAAGAAAAAAATGCTAGACACCCAAAACAAAGACAAAATTCTGAAAGATACAAAAGAAAAACAACAAGTCACATACAATGGAAATCCACCAGAATTACAACTGACTTCTCGCACAAACCATGAAAGCAAGAAGAACATGGAGCAAAGCATTCCCAGTGATAAAGGACTATGGATGCCAACCCAGATTACTATACCCAGCAAAAATGTCGATTAAAGTTGAAGGAGAGAGAAAAATCTTCCATGACATAAACAAGATGATAGAATACATGTCCAGAAAACCAACCCTTCAGAAAATACTTGAAGCAATGCAAAGGGCAGAAGAGAGGAGCAACTATCCCCAAGCACCTAGAAAGAGAAACTAATAAAACATAACTGCAGAAGTAGAAACCGAAACTAAAAATGCAAATGGATAATAAGGTTAAAGGAAGCAACATCTACCTTTCAATTATAACCCTAGATATTAATGGACTAAACTCCCCAATCAAAAGACATAGGCTGGGAGATTGGATTAGGAAACAAAACCCATCTATATGTTCTCTACAAGAAACTGATCTCAATCTCAAGGATAGGCACAACTTAAGGTGAAGGGATGGAAAAAAATATTCCAAAAAAATGGTACCAAAAATAAAGCAGGTGTTTCTATATTAATATCACACAAAATAGACATCAAAGTAAATGAAATCAAAAGAGACAAAGAGAGCTATTACATCTTTATCAAAGGAACACTTGGCCATGAAGATTTCACAGTCATGAATATATATGCAGCAAACTCTGGTGCACCAAACTTTATAAAGACAATACTTGAGGACTGCAAGGCACAGATTAACTCCAGCACACACATAGTAGGGGACTTCAATACCCCACTAAGTCCCTTGGACAGATCAACAAAACAAAGAATAAACAGAGAGACATCTGCACTGAATGATAAAATACACCAAATGGACCTCACACATATCTATCAAATATTCCACACAAACACCAGAGAATACACTTTATACGCAGCACACCACAGAACATTCCCCAAAATAGACCATATACTGGGACACAGGAAAAAAATCAACAAATACAAAAAGATTGAAATAATCTCATGCATTCTATGAGGCCACAGTGCAATAAAGCTCAATATCAACACCAGGATAAGCCGTACAACATATAAGAACATACCAGAGACTAAACAACACTCTCCTGAATAATGAATGGGTCAAGGAAGAAATAAAGAAAGAAATAAAAACATTCCTGGAACTGAATGACAATGATAATACAACACAACAAAACCTATGGGACACTTCAAAAGCAGTCCTAAGAGGGAAGTTTATAGCCCTGAGTGCCTACATAAAAAAAAAGAAAAAAAAGAAAGAGCACAAGTGAACGATCTAACACTGCAGTTAAAAGCACTTGAGAGACAACAACAAATGAACCCTAATGCAGCAGACAAGAAGAAATAACAAATATCAGAGCAGAAATCAATGAAATAGAAACAAAGAAAACTATACAAAAAAAAAAAATCAATGAATCCAAAACTTGGTTCTTTGAGAGAATAAACAAGATAGACAGACATCTAGCCCAGTTAAACAAAAGAAAGAAGGAACAGCTCCAAATCAATAGAGTCTGTGATGAAAGGGGAAATATCACAAGAGACAATGAAAAGATCCAGATAATCATATGGGAATACTTCAAAAACCTATATTCTACTAAGTTTGAAAACCTAGAAGAAATGGATGAATATCTGAAATCCTGGGAATCACTAAACTCAACCAAGAAAAGAT
>VZQC01004822.1:3917679-4032670 GCA_009823505.1 Rhizomys pruinosus
GCCGACCGCTCTTACAGAGGACCCGGGTTCGATCCCCAGCACCCACATGGCGGCCAAGAACCGTCTGAAACTCCAATTCCAGGAGAACTCCAGTTCCAGGGGAATCCGAGACCCTCTTCTGACCTCCACGGCATTGCATGACACGGGTGCACAGACTTGCATGCAGACAGTACATTCATACACATACAGAAATAAATAAAAATTAATAAAAAAAAATTAAAAAAAACTGTTTAAAAAAAAAACAACTTTGGAATTAATGTATACAAATGTTCTCTATAATTTTTCTATTGTATAGTATCATCTTGTAATATTTTCTTTTACCTGTAGGATAATTTAACTTAAGGAATTAAGTTTGCTTCCCAAATTAACAACATACAGACAATGATAAACAGCTTGGGTAAACTTAATGAAAATTTACACCTTGATTCCTGGCTATAGTTATGTGTACTATAACTGCCTTTTTGAGATTCATGGTTCAAAAACTAAAAACCTAAAATAAAAAAGGGGGGATACAGTTATTTTAACATATAAAACTTTTGTCAAATTTTTCAATTTAAATCTTAAAACTAACTATAGGAAAAGATTTGCATGTTCCCACAGGTCAAAACATCACCAACTTAATGGCTGAGAAAGAAAAGATACAGCTTTGCATTGTGCAGTATGTACCAAGAAATACCAGCAGAGAAGTTGGCCCATCTAAACATTAAAAGGAAGAAAAGCCTCAGACTGCTACAGACACCAAACATCTCTGTGGATCCTATTTGGTTTTTTTTTATATTTTATTATTATTTTTTATGTGTATGAATGTACTGTCTGCATGTAGGTTTGTGCACCTGTGTTGTGCAATGCCACGGAATTCAGAAGAGGGTGTCAGATTCCCCTGGAACTGGAGTGAAAGATGGTTCTCAGCCACCATGTGGGTGCTGGGAATCGAACCCGGATCCTCTGAAAGAGCAGTCGGCACTCTTAACCACTAGGCCATCTCTCCAGCCCCTGTGGATCCTATTTGTAACAACTGTTTATGATGAGTCCTAATGAACTTTACCTTACAGGTGCCACAAAGTTTTAATATGAGAGACTTTCTTACCTCCTTTTCATAGAACAAAGAAAAACATGATGGTACTGAAGTCATTCCCTAACTGTAAATTAGAACTGACTGGTATAGAGGTAATCTCTTATAAAACCAGTATCACTGCTCTCATTAATTGACTAATAGACATAGGAACTGTGAGAAGGATTATTCCCTATTCAGAGCCAAATATAATACTAAAGTCTTCATAAGCTGTGCAATTAAGCAAAATATATTAATACAGGAGAGCTCTGATATCAGCAATAGATTATTCTACCAAGGAGATATTGGCTAGGGGATCCAAGCCCCCAAAAGGTAAAGGCTTATTGCCTGTAAACTGGGATACTTGTGAGAAGAGTGGCGGTAAGGCCCTGCTGTCGAAGACCTGGTATAAGCATGGGAAAGATGTATTGAGACCACACTTGCAAGTGTACAGTTGTTCTCTGGAATGCCAGAGAGTGTTACCAAAGGTCACTAAATCAATGAAACAAATATTGGTCTCCTTGAGTTGAGCAAGACTCCTCCGTCAGCATCAGCTACACCTCACCAGCCTGGAAATACTGTGCAGCAGTGGCAGCCATATGTCTGTATATCCCAAATCTAATTGGTTATTAGCTTTCTCCTTGAAGGAATAATTCATGGCTGATGCCACAAGCTTATATCCTCTAGTGGCTAGGAGATTTTATAAGCCACAGTTAGACCGTGTCATCTTTTACAGAAAAACTATAGTTCATGGATTAGCATACCATCCAAACATCTGTTTCTATACCAATGTAACCAACCATAATAGTACTGTTTAAATGCCTGTATATCTGATTGCTTGTGCTTCATTAGTAGGACTGAAAGATTATTCCTAGATAAACTGCCAACCCATGAAAGGAAACAGCCTGAACTGATCAGAGTTCAAAATGATATCTCCAGAGAAAGTAGACTGTTTTGCTTCTTGCCCACTTGTGCCCCTTTTCTAAAGCCTAGGGAACAATCAGTGGAAGAGGGGGCATGGTAGAATGTAAGGGCTGTGATTGGGGTGAATTGTGAAACTATAGCAATATAGACTGGACACTTATTTGAGCAACATGATTGTACATATAAGCCCCTCCAGCTGGATGGTGGGAGCCTTGGATTGTGTGGGTTTGGGCACAACTGCTTGCAAATTGGTTTTACATGAAGGATGCTTGTACTCATAACTTATTACTTATTGTAAAAATAAAAGAAAAGAAAAAAAAGAAAAATAATAAACTGGGCATGGTGGCACACACCTTTAATCCTAGCACTTGGGAGGCAGAGCCAGACGTATCTCTGTGAGTTCAAGGCTAACCTGGTCTACAGAGTGAGTTCCATGACAGCTGGGCCTACAGGGAGACCCTGTCTCAAAAAGACCAAAAAAAATAAAAAATAAAAAAAAGAAAAGAAAAAAAGATAAAAAGAAAAATAATAATAGGAGACTGTGAAAAGGGGATACAAAGTGGGGCAGAGATGGGAATCTTAGTGTGATCAAAATACATTGTATGAAATTTCCAAAACTCAATAAAAATATTTTAACTTTCTAATTTTTAAGCATATTTTTCAAAGATTGCAAATTATCTTTCACAAAAAAATTATTATAAAGTTATCTTAATTATTTTTAAAATAATTTATTGTTTCATCTCCCCCTAAAAGGAATTTTAAAACTACAGTGATCTACTATATATTTAATACTTAGACTATTTCCTGATTCCGATTGGCATAAGTAACTATTTGTTGAATGAACAAATAAAAAGATGATATTAAAAAGGGAAGCCAATTTTGAAGGATCTAGTAAAAGTCAGGGCAAGAAGTTTAAATATTATTCTAAAAGAATGACATATAAAACATGATATAATTTTATTTCATTTTTGAATTTTCATTTATTTATTTGGTTTGGTTTTCTTGAGACAGGGTTTGCTCTGTAGTCTGTAGGCAGGCCTGGAGCGCCTGGTCCTCCTGTCTCTGCCTCTTAAGTGCTTGGAGTACAAAAATGCACCACTGTGCTGAGCTCACATGATTTTATTTTATGAAAATAGCCCTGATTGGAATAGGGAGAACAGGAAGAGATCAGTTAAGAACAACAAAAGAATGAGTCACAATATTGGCAATAATAATGGATGTGGACTGTGAATTCAATGAATGAGTTTTAAGTAGTGTTGGGGGGACAGAATGCCAAAAATTTAAACTAGTGCTGGTTGCCCTGTCTTTATACCTCTTTCCTGTGTGAAATTTTTAATAATATCTCTCCTTTCCCTGCTTCTAGGAAGACAGGGGCTGAAAACTCCCTTTTGTCATTGCCATTTCTTCCCATAACAATCAGCAAGGCTCTTATGGAAACTATAATATTCAGTAAACATTCAAGTTCAAAAACTGTTTAAATTTTTAGTTTGTTTTGACTCATACAGGAAACTTGAGCTGAATGTCAGAGAATCATAATGAACCTTTAGCCTATGCTCAGGACCTAAAATAAACCAAAGTAAGTCTACAGAAATCCAACAGGAAAGATATTCAGAAACCCAGCTGTTTATCGTGCTTCTCCTGCCCCTTTTCCCCCATGAGGTCATTGCTAAGGTAATAGATTTGATGAAGCACTGTCCTGGCAGAGAAGAGGGGTGCCTGTTCCCTCCTCCCAGCATTTTGGGGAGATGAGTGAAATGAAAATGGAAATAAATGCAACCAACAGCTGCAGATTCTGGGTTCAACATCAGTCTTGCTTTCAAAGAGGCTTCTAGAAGGCAAAGCACTTTCAGCGAGACGTATGCAAGTATCAGAAACAACCAGAAGGGTGAAGTCCTCTATGCCCAGTAAAAGGAATTCATACATCAAGAGGAAGATGTTTAAAAAAAAAAAAAATCTCTGAACTAGACCACAACCTTCCTCAGAACAGAACTTAGGGCTAATTATACATCATTATGTCTACACTGCCTGTTGTGGACTAACATTTGACTGAAGAAAATGAAAGTAAGGTACTAATGAGAAACTAAACCTGATGAGGAATTTCCAGTCCTATTTGCCTGGCCCTCAATATCTCTCTGTATTTCAGTAACCAGTGGGGCTTTATGGAAAAAAAAAAACAAAACAACAGAACTGACAAAAAATTGGAAGTGAGATGCATCATTTGGGAAAGATTGAAACAATATCTGAGGCTGGGCATGGTGGTGCACACCTTCAATTCCAGTACTTGGGAGGAAGAGGCAGGTGAATCTATATGTGTTCAAGACCACCCTGGTCTACAGAGTGAGCTCCAGGACAGCTGGAGCTACAGGGAGAGGCTGTTTCAAAAAAGACCAAAACAAAACAAAACAAAACAAAAAACCAGTATCTGTACAGAAAAGGAGTAGGATGAGAGAGAGAACATACCTACTGGGTCCTGGGACCCAGGAAAGGAGTGTTGCAAATAGCATGGGAAATAAAGTGATGGGGATCAAAGTTTTAAGGAAGAACTTTTTTGAACTTGAAGATGAATCTGATATGAGGACAGAGAAGATAAAGAGTCCAAGATAAGTTTAGGATTTGGAATAGCTACAAACTGGAAGAGGGCAGGGCCAATGGGCCAAATGACGGAAGACAGTGCTGAGCTCCTGTGACGCTGAATTCATCCAGATCTTGAGCCAACGATCTTTGGCCAAATGGCACAGCACAGGGAATAATGAGACAACCATGTAAACTAACCAAGTCAAAATTAAAAAGGCAAGAAAAGGAAAAAGATAGATAAAACAGATTCAGCCAACAGAAAGCAAACCCAGATGTAGAGTCTCAAAATCAGGACAAAACCCAAGATGATGTCAGAGTGAAAAGGATGGAGCATGCAGGCACACAGGGATAATAATAGCTAACAAATTTGGGATTTTTTTTTTCAGAGTTACCATGTGGCAGGCAGGAAGTTATTTTGTCTTTATATATACCATGCCTTTTAACCTCAATAGAAATCATTTACTTTCCTTTGCAGATTAAGAAAGTTACTTGCCCAAAGCCACAGTCAGAGCAATACCAGAGCTGCTATTTATAATTACTCTTCCATATTGTAAGATAAGTTCAGTCACCTATCTAGGCAACCATGGTAAATACCTATAATACCCTGTGCTCTGGGGCTGAGGCAAGAGGATCACAAGTCCTAGGTCAGCCTGGGCTACACAGTGAAAGGCAGCCCATTCCCCCTAAGAGAGTTACTTATCAGAACGATTTCTATCTAAAAAGTCAGGTCATCTGTAGAAAGGAGGAAATTCAAGCAACACTGAAGTGATCCTACTTTGGCCAGATCCTGACTCACTCTCTACCACTGCCAGGCCAGGCCGGCCAGCCTTCCAAATACTCCCCTAACAATCAGAGACAAAAAGTTTTCAAGCCAAAATGGATTTTTTATGAATATTGAAATACATGAAGGTTACAGATGGAGATACATAGAATTCACGGAATGTACTTGTAGAGACTCAAATACTTATTCTGTACTTTAATTGGAGCTATAATTTACATCGTTCCTAAATTGCATATCAATTTTCTAAGATGTCACATCTCACAATTGAACTGCTTTCCAGTGTTCCACTAGAGCCTTTTGATGCAAACCTATATATGATTCCATCTATTTTACTGTTTAAAATGTATATATATGTAAATTATTACTCATTGGATCCTTTTGCATCAGAGACATAAACGCTGAATCAACGTAGGAAGCATCAAGTGTCTGCATTAACCTGACTTGATTATACCTAAATATAAAATATAAATTAGCATTTTATTTTTGGTTGTATTTATTGTTGTATTATATCACGCATTAATTAAAAATATATGTGTTTTTAAAACACCTAATTTACAATTCACCTGTCTATACCACCATAAGATCGAAATTTGAAAGGCTGAAAGATTTATACTAAATTTTTAACAGAATGTAACATATCCCTATTGATTATTCTTTAGATTTATTATACATTTTAGCTCAGTATCAAAGGTTTAAAAAATGGAAAATAACCAGCTTCCAAGATATCTGTGTTTTGTAACGTTGCCAAACATCATTTTCCTAGACTATTGATGTGATTGACATGTCGGTAGGATTCAAGGGGGAAACCATTATTAATAGGAAGGAAAGTTATGACTATTGCATCATGACACTCCACTGTTTTAAGTAATTTGCTGGCTCCGTGTTCTCAAAGAGAGCATCGTTGAAATGGAGAACAGGTTAAGGAGTCTGCACCTTTTAAAAAAATCAAAACACTAATGGAATGAGGTATTGAGAGTTAAAATAAAACAAGTACTCTGAGGTGGAGCGTGTCAGGCTGGCTACAAAAGCAAGTCACACTTTGTTCCTAGATTCCAATCTTGCCCCTTCCCGACCACCCCCATTCCTGGTTCCCGGAATGTGAACCTTCCACAGTTGTCACACAAATGAAAATTATATCCACACAATTGACCATGAATTATCAAAGAAATTTCATCTGGTAAAATATGACTTACCCACAAAACTGGAGACACAGAAGTCTCTGAAGTGCAGTGGCACACACTACTGGGAGAGGTCCTATAATTCATTCTGTGGGTTTCTTTTCTTCAAATGTAGAATTGGTTAAAATATAGAGCCCAGAGTGGAAACAAAGTTCTGGCATTAAGTTAATCTTAGCCCATTGAACTGTTTTTTTATTCTGTGTCTTTGCAATTTATCCCCCTTTAATCAGACCCTAGAAATTACTTAGCACTCTCGGACGTAGTAGATGATAAGGGTGGTGACAAGTCTGTAAATCCACCCCTACCTTTAGAAGGTAGTAACAGTCTATGGCTGATACTGGTACCATCAATCTATGTTAGCCTGACCTTGAATCACAGCCAACCCCAAACTGAGCTCTCTGCTCCCAGTTTCCCATACAGTGCAGTCCCCCATATTTATAATTTTCTACCATTTTAGTTGCAACATTTCTAACCAGCTCCTAACCTTTTTGAGACTCTCTCTCTTTCTCTCATTCTCTCTCCTTCCTTCCCTCTCTCCTGTTGTATGTGTGTGTTACAAATAAATGGGTAATACATATAAGATATTTAGTGCATTTTCAGATACACAGAAAAGACTTAAAAGTGGCCAACAGTGACTTCATGACTTAGAATCTCTGTAGCTGGGAAATTAATGGGGTTGCTGACAGACTTAGAACAAAAAAATCACATGAGTTGTGGGGGCTAACATGAGCTTGGTTTTGGATATGTTCCATTTCAGCTGACAGGCAACTTTAATATGTAGGTATTCAATGGGCAGTGAACACCTGGTACCAAAATATAGGATAAATAACAAGTTAGAGATACAGAATCTATTCATATGTTAATTCATTTATCTATCCATTCAATGAATATTTATTGAATGCTGTCTCCATTCCAATCACTGTTCTAGATGCTAGGAAAATCTGGCCAGAGACGCAATACTCAATACTCCAATGAGAAGTTAAAAAGCATCCAAACAATGAAAACCTAAAAGAAGAGATTCAAAGGCAAATCACTGTCCTGAAATCACAATCAAACTGGGTAAGATATCTAGTGTAAGAAGCAAACAAAGCTGTACAGAACTCACATTGGAGATGTGCATCATTTTGAAGAGGAGATGTGCATCATTTTTAAGAGGAATGAGTTAGAGATGGAGGTTGACGATGGCTCAGAGATGCTGCCAAAGCAGGACAGGAAAAAAAGAGAGAATTTTCAACAGAGTAAACCCATGCAGAATGGATACAGAGAAAAGAGAGTGACTCTGAATATCATACTCAGCAACTGAGATGATATAGGGTATTTTTAAAGTACTTCTGCAGAGAAATAAATTCAAAGAGTTAGAAAAATGGTGGAAATGCATGGAAGCTTGGTGCTTAGACCCATCACTGAAGAAGCCTGCTCTACAATATCAGCAAAATTAATAAAATAAATGGGAAGAAGGGGTACTGAGGGCCTCTGATAAACAGATTTTTAAAATAAGACTTCAATTAATTTTTGGTTAGTAATACAAAGTAATGGGTGTCAGTATGGTATTTTTATGCATATATATCATTGAACTTAACTCATATTTAGCTCCCATTACCCTTTAAAAACACATTTTCTAAAAAAAAAATCAATGAATATTTCAAGTGTTTTACAGTCTCCCCCACTTAAATGTGTGAATTTTGACTGTTTAATATTCTCTCTCTTTCTCTCTCTCTCTCTGTCTCTTTCTCTCTCACACACACATATTTATAAAGATTTCTAGGTTAGCAATCTTTGATGTGATGGGTTTGAATAGATTAGGAAATAAAAGAGAAACGATATAGTTGAGTTGTTGGGTGTTCCCATCGTACCAGCCTATAAAACACCTAATATCAAGTGATAGAACTATGATATCAAAGAAGAGCTACATGTTAATTGTCAATGAAATGAAATTCTGCTCCAGTAAGATGAAGTATCACTGAGAAATCTGTCAGATGGCCTCAATATCCCCAACTCCATTGGTCCATCCTATTGCATTATGTTCATTGCGTACGTATGTGGCCACATAGACCAAAGCATGATCATGTGTGTAGTTGAGTACATCAGGACATCTAAACCATGGCCAGGTGGATATATAGAAAAAAGAGCAGTGTGAATGAGTGTATTAAAGGGGAGTGATTGTGAAATAAATCCCTTAGATGCTGCATTATTTGGTTTGCTCCTCACATCAGATGGAAAAGGGTAGAGAGGAGAGGGAGGGGGAAGAATGGATGGGAGGGAAGGAGGCTGGAAACAACAAAGGAAGGAATGGAAGGAAGGAAGGAAGGAAGGGCAGGTGAGGGAGGAGGTAGGGAGGCTGAGAGGAGGTGAGGAGTGTGGAGAGGAGGGGGGAGGGAGGGAGGGGAAGGAGAGAAGGGAGGGATAGAAGAAGACAAGCAATTGACACTCACAATGTAGACACAATCTTCTTTACATAGAACCAAAAAGGAAGAAGACAGTGGAAGTCTTCATTTAATAAATCTTGTTAAAGTAGATACATGATTCCAGAAGGCAAAAAGCAGTTTATGGGGCAGACTCAGTTTTCCATTGAGGTATTAGAATACATCAAATCTTCCAAGCACTCATTCTCAAGAAGAAATTTCTGAACTTCAAAGTGACTGTGAGGACTCTTCTCGCTTCATCACTACTCTGTTTTAACCTTCCTGCATACTCGAAGTTCTAAGCTGAAGCACACGAGAGAAACTTTCAGTCTTTCTGCAGCTCTCTTACCAGATGTGACAATGCCTAAAGTTAGATCTTTGGTCAGCAGAGGACCTGAGGACTTCTGAGCCTATTCCACCAGACCAGAGAGTAATTCCAGGGTCCAATGAACCCCTTCACAGGCAGACTATCATGGCGAAGGCACTAACAACATTTCTACTTGAGGTGTAATGTCCCACTTAAACCCTAACACAATAGTTATTTTCCTAAATGGAAAAATACTTGATCATTTTCCTCCTACATTGCATGTGTCCAAAATTATTTAATTGACATGCAACAACCACTTCATATTCTCAAGTGATCCAAGTCTATTCAGACACACAAACCAAATGCAGAAAAAGGGAGTGGATGTAAACACTAATTGATCCCCCCACACACACACATACACCAATCAGAGCATCTGAGCTCAAATACCAACTCTGTCCTTTATTTTCTTGGTTAAATCATTTATCTTCCCCAAAATGATCATTTGCAAAAAAATATGGGTAATGATTGTATCTGTCTCATATAGTGGCTGAAATATTAAAGAAAGATTCTTACACAGTACCTACAGAAATGACTGGCCCATGACAAACTCGCGAAAATGTTAAGGGGGGGCTGAAGATATAGCCTAGCGGTTAAGAGCACTGACTACTCTTGCAGAGGACCCGGGTTCGATCCCCAGCACCCACATGGTGGCTGAAAACCATCTGTAACTCCAATTCCAGGCGAACTCCAGTTCCAGGGGAATCCGAGACCCTCTTCTGACCTCCACGGCATTGCACGACATGGGTGCAAAAACCTACATGCAGACAGTACATTCACACACATACAAAAATAAATAAAATTTTAAAAAAACCCACAAAAATGTTAGGGGGCTGGAGAGATTGCTCAGTGGTTAAGAGCACTAGCTACTCTTTCAGAAGAGCTGGGTTTGGTTCTCAACACCCACATGGTAGCTAACGACTCCAGTTCCAGGGATCTGACCTCCTCTTCTTGTCTCTGTGGGTATTCTTTTGTGGAATGCCTACTTATAGATGAACAAACTCAAGTTATCATCATTTACAAGTTCATGGTTTGAGAACTGACCAGAACCAGGAAGTGAGAGTTTTCAGGGTGTTCAAGCAATGACTGGTTATCTAGGGACATCCTTATCAGAATGATCCAGTACAGAGGAGACCCTTTTCATGGGTCAGACACTCATTTCCCTGCCAGTGTATACCCAGCACTATGTAAGCACATATTCTTGCCATTATTCACATATACATCATTCATACATGTTGGTAAGCTTGTTAAACTGGGTTGCATGGGTGCAAAATTTGTGCACGGGCCCCACACTCAAAGGGACCCTATGCTTGGTTCACTGCTCTCATGGTACACTCCTTAATAACTGCTACACAAAGAATTTGCATTTGCATTTTGCACTGGGCCCCACAAATGGTATAATTCTTTACAACTCCAGGAATGCACTAAAAAGCTTCATGAGCATTTCTTGAAAGAGTATCATTGATAGACTAATGAATGAACTCAATGTATGTACAAACAAATGACACTGAATGCAGTCAACAAATGAGAACTTAAAAATTCATACTATATTTATTTTCCCCATAAAAGGACAATGAGAAACCCAGAGAGGATTCCATAGAAGAAACAATATCTAAGCATTGCTTCAGATGTCAACCCTGAAATAGCACAAAGCATATGATGCTGTGTTCATGGGTTTTAGACCTTAAACTCCCACCAGGGTTAATGGGTGCAGGGGAAAAGAATTGATAGTGGCACTAACCAAGGCCTGCAGTATTCATCCTGATAACTAGATTCAGTCGCATTTACTCCTTAAAGGTTATTAGTTATTTTAAATAATTTTGTTAAATGCTCGAGAGGGAAAATGAAGACATATTAATAAACACACAATTATACAGGTTAGAGCAACAATACAGTGCTGGTCATTCAGGAACCTTGTGCTAATTTTAATTAGCTGCTTTCCCTTGCTTTCAAATGTAATTAAAGGAGCTTAGTTGTGCTCAGTGATGCAAGCCACCTTATTTAATCACTAACATTATTTCCCTGAACTATTAATGATTTTCAAAACGCTTGTTTATGCAGAATTAGAACAGTAATTACCTTACCAGTTAATTTTGTACCTTCACATTTCACACCTAGCTCAAACGTCATTCCTTTACCACAGCTTCTCTGTCAAAACAAAGAAATGCTTGTTCTAAATGTGCTTCTGAGTGCCAAATTGAAAGCCAAGTTTTGTAACACTAATAAAGTAGCTCCCAAGTGAAACAGGTGTAGTAATTTAGACCCTTCCTGTCTCGAGCTTGCACGTACATGCTATGTCTTTTCTTTATTAGCTTTAAAATGAGAGCTTGGTGTGCAAAATAAGCTATTTAATTCAGACTTGTGGAGCAGAATATAATCTTTAATTTAAACTAGTGCAGTAAAAAGAGGCCTTTAATTTTAACTGGCATGTGCGTGTGAATTTGAATTAATAATCCAGAAAATTGAAACTGTTTTGCTGCTGTTGCTGGATACTGACTGTTCTTCATGTGCCCTTAGTTTTCCCACTTCATTTCTCTCCCAAGCCATGGCTAGCATTTTCCTGCCCATCTTTTTCCCCCTTATGATGTAGATGCATTATAAGAAGCGGAGCTTTCTGAAAAAGTCTCAATTGACTAAATTCCCTTTATCCAAAAAAAAAATCACTTTAATAAAAATACTAAATCTGTATTAATTTATTTTACAAAAAGAAATAATTGCTGTATTCATTGTGTCTGTTTAAGATGTAATTTAAGTGTTCTCTGAACACACCCCTGGTTGGATCTGTTTGCTAGGTTGACGATCTCCTCACATTCCTTGAGATCAAACCTCACTGTATCCAGGCAGATCACGTCCTCCTCTAGAGATTATTTCCACATTAGGAAAAAAATTTGTAGAAAATATTGGGACCAACAATTATACCCAGCCAATCTAGCTCTGATGTAGGTGGGCTTAACCTTCAAAGAACCATCTCTCCAGGCTCTTTGTATCAGAATGGACTATCCAGAGGACCTCCAGACACTGGGTCTGCTTCCCAACGTCCCAGCAACAGTGAACATGTGTAACATGCATGGTTCTTAACACTACATTTAAATTCCTTCACTAATGCAGGGATTTCAATTTGATAACACACATCTTTGTTAAAAATTTATTTCCCGGGGCTGGAGAGATGGTTCAGGGGATAAGAGCGCCAACTGCTTTTGCAGAGGACCCGGGTTCAATTCCCAGCACCCCCAAGTGGCTAAGAACCGTCTTTGACTCCAGTTCCAGGGGAATCTGACTCCCTCTCCTGACCTCTGCAGCATTCCACGACACAGGTGCACCAACCTACAAGCAGACGGTACACTCATACACATAGAAAATAATTTAAAAAAAAATTATTTCCCGTCTGGGCATGGTGGTGCATGCCTTTAATCCCAGCACTTGGGAGGCAGAGGCAGGCAGATCTCTGTGAGTTCAAGGCCAGCCTGGTCTACAGAGTGAGCTCCAGGCCAGCTGGGACTAAAGAGAGACCCTGTCTCAAAAATACCAAAAAAATAATAAAATTTATTTCCTGTGTCTTAAGCATTCAAGGGTTGAAGACATGTCTTTGGGGGTAGTGTTTTACATGGGATTTAATGAATTCCCAAGATAGAAGTTAACAGAGACATGAGTATATATTACAAAATTCCAATAGAGGCCACTACTGTGCAAAAATGCACTATCCTGAATGAATAAAATTATTAAAGAACAGGGCCTGGAGAGATGGTTCAGCCCCTGCTGAGGACTCCAGTTTCCTCATAGCTAGCAGCCTTCTGTTCTAGGGTATCTTGTGCCTTCTTTTGGTCTCCATGGACATTGTACAAACAAATGCACTTACATGCATGCAGTCAAAAGCTAATGCATATAAAATAAAGATACATTTTAAAATTACTAGAGAACATAAAACATACATCTTAGGGTAAAGAAAAAGGAGAGAATAATTTGGCTAGATTTAGGAGAGCGGCAGACTCTATTTGATATGCATTTAATCTAGAAAGAGACAGAAAAGCAGCAAGGGAGGCAGGAAGGCTCTAACAGACCAATTTATCTGGTATCAAAGCATATCAAGTCCAAGCCTTGGATAGAGTGGATGAGGACTGTGCATGGTTTCCTCTTCGCCATGAAATTTCACTGATCACGTCTTCATGCTGAAGAGCTAAGCTTCCCCCAGGGGGAGGGAAGAGAGCTATTCTGCAGAAGATACCATGGATGGAATCCCAATGGCCTTGCCACCCACCAAGCCAAATATAGATAGCTGATAAATAAATAGACAGGCAGACAGAAATAGATATGCATTTATGCAAATGCCTATACCTTTTTGCTAGTTCATGAAGCTCTCTTAATAGAAGGCAGAGCTTTTCATTAATTAAAGCTTAAAATTTAAATTGCTAGAAGGCAAGTGTAGGTGAAGGTAAGACTTGCTCACATCAGAATGCAATAGTCAACACGTGTACACAGCAATCCCCCAAGACCCTAGCTGGCTGGCTGCAAAGAGAAGGCATATACAGAGGCCAAAAGCCAAATGTCTGTTTCTGCCTTATGCAAACCCTGTTATGAAGAAACTCCATTTTCAGCAGATTTCTTAAACAAGCTGGGATTATTTTATTTCTTGTAATCAGGCCACATCTCCGCAGTCTAGGTTTTGTTAGAACACCTTCCATAAAGGCAGGCTGTATGCTGTACACACTGGTTTTCTACTCATAGACAAGTAGTGAGCTGAATAAGTTAAAAACAAAAACTTGACATGGAAGTATTGTTAGACTAGTTGCCTAAGCAGAGCTAAGTTACAGTGAACTTGCTGCCCTGTTTAACACAGCTGTGAACATGGCTCTCAGCCTGTGTCATGGCTACGCATTATACGATTTCATTTGGCAAACTGAGTACAAGCTTACCGTGTAGCAGGCACTGCGCTGAGTTCTGAGGAGAAGGCAATGATTACTAAGACTCCACCCCTGTCCCTATCACAGTGGAGAGACACACAGACAAATAAATTGAATATGATATGATAGGAATCCCAGAAAGGGACAGAATCTCTAAGAATACATTCTTCCCATTTCTCATGACGCTCTCTAGGGACATTTAGGAAATCTGTGTTCTGTTCTATATTCTAGCTTTATTCCTTTCTAAAACACTACTGAGCATTTTTTCAGCCCTAAACAGTTGGGTAGATTTTTCTTCTTAAGTCAAATTAGAATATATTCTACTATAAATCCATTTCTTATTGTTAAAATTTTCTTGAGTTTAGAAAACAGCTAGCCTTAATTTTTAAATATTTTTATGAATTTCAAGATGTCTCTTAATCAATCATTAGGCTTCTTCCCAAAGGACAGAAAATATCATTTTCATTCTTCAATAAGCACATGAACCTAGTCCACTAATAAGCATCAAGCCTACTTTTGCCAGAGTAATTAAAAGTGACCTACAATTTACTTGTATTTATCTGTATCATTTTTGTTTTCTTTTCCTTTGTTTCATTCCTCCATCTTTCCTTCACTTTTTCGTAACTCTTGTTACATATTCTATGTGGACTACCTCTGCCCTAAAACAGCTTACAACCCTGCCAGGAAGACAATGCAAATAATTTGTTACTAAGCAAACCACAAATAAAGTACCTGGAAGTATAGATCGAATAAAAATGAATAATCAGGAAAAGATCGATGGAGAAGGTGGATAGAAGTAATTTCTATAGAAGGAGGAATTGAAGGAACACATTCAAGAAAAGAAACCTCATCAGCAAGGAATGAGAGAGATTCCTTTAAAAGCATTCAGTTTGCTTTTGGGAATTCCAAATAATAATAGCTACTGGGTGGATGTAGGGGGACACTAAATGATCCTAATGGAAGTACAAGATAGTAATGGAACAGAAACAAATTGGAGTCAGGGGTTGGAGGCCCTTGAATGGCAAACAGTCATGGTTGGACTATCCTCTAGGGCAATGTGAGCCACTTCAAGTACCTTGGAACAGAGGAGCAAAATCAATAAAGATGAAAACAAATTAGCCTCCCTGCATACTTGAGGTAGAGTGGATGAAGTATGAGCTTTGGAACTAAGGTTACTCCATTAAAATCTAGCTGTTCTACTTTCTAAATGTTTAATTATGTGTACATCTCTTAAACCTCTCCCCAACCCCAAAGCTTCAGTTTTATTTGTAGTATGGAATTATAAAGCCATTTTCATGGATATGTCATGAAAGTAATACCCGAGCCTGGCATGGAAGACACATGTGCAGTTAACATCCCCTAAGTCGAGCCTTGTGTTTCCCATTTGTATGCTGTGAGGTCACTGATTCATTTTAATGCCTCACTCCACTCTGTTTCTCTGAATTGGTTTTGTTTCTACACTTCTGTTCCTCTCTATGACTTCAAGCCTTTGTTTCTGCTTTCTTGAACAACTGTTTTGAATTTCCCCCTAGCTTAGGCCACTTCCACATACTACTGACTGGCTCAATTCATCTTCCCATAACCTCTGCTGGCCTTAGCTCAGTCCAGGCTAAAATATACCCATGGTTCTAAGTAGTCTAAAGGATCAAATCCAAATGTCTCCATTTTACATTCATGGCTGTAGGATGCCTACCATGCCCTTTCCAATATGGCTGTCCTTATTTCTTATGTTTTTGTCAGATGCAACTGGTCTCCTGTCTAAGTCCCACTGATCTGTGCCTAGGCCGTGCTACTTGTGTACCGCAATCTGTTCCTTCTATCACTACTTAATCCAACTATATTAGGAAACGGACTTGCTGAGGGAGGCACTAAGAAAAGAAACATGTTTGGTGACATCAGTGAGCCATTGAAATATCAATCCTAGTGCCACCTGACCTTGGTTACCAGTTCCTATTTTTCAAAGTGCACTTATGGGTTTTCAGACAGTTTGGTTGGAATTTTTCTTATTATTGGTGGTTGAAAGCATCCATTATTGCACTGTGGTCACTCTTTTAATGAGCTCACAATTTAGAATTGTAACTCATTGAAAAGCAATTTGTAAGTAATATTTATATTCTCCATGAAAATAAAGCTTACTGCCAGGGTTCATACCTCCACCCTGTATCTTGGGAATTCTGGGAAGTGTCTGTGGATTTCCCTGACCTCTTTTTGGGCCACCTCATTCCTATTGTGTTTGATTTATTATTCCTGGGACTTGATGGGAATATTTTCTCCTTACATTGAAATTTTCATAAAACTTTAAATGTTCTAATCTGGAAGAGACTAAACAACCTCTTTCTTATCCTAAATTTAACTTTTTGTGTTACTACTTTTCTATTTTTTAATTTTTTTCATTTATTATTATTTTTCTATGTATGAATGTACTGCCTGCATGTAGATTGGTGCACCCATGTCGTGCAATGCTGCGGAGGTCAGAAGAGGGTGTCGGATTCCCCTGGAACTGGAGTTAAAGATGGTTCTCAGCCGCCATGTGGGTGCTGGCTATATACTCTCAAAGCCCACCCGCAATGACCTGCTTCCTCCAGCAAGGTCACATTTCCTACAATGTCTCAAAACAGCACCACCAACTGGGACAAAGTTTTCAATACATGGAGTCTATGCACAACACTTATTCACAGCACCACAGAGATCCAAACATCTACCTTCAGTTATGTAATAAACCTTTTACATTCTAGTCTTTGTGTGTGTGTGTGTGTGTGTGTGTGTGTGTGTGTGTTTTAGTCCATTTCATCTTTGCTCCCTCAGAAGTGCCCTGGACTAACAGATTCTCCATCCATAATGAAGGGATATATAGTAACCATGTAAACAATGGATTGAACAATGGGAGACTGAACCTTGGAAAGCTACTCACCAAAAAAGTGTTAAGGAAAGTATTTGCCTACCCCAGGCCAGTGGCAGTGGACAGGACATGTGGGTGGATTGTGGAAATATTACCAGAGTGATATTAAAGGTAGTGATGGACTAAATTTAGGAGGTTAAGAGAAGAAGAGAGACCCACTAATGCCATGAAGCGCAGTTAGGAAACAGCATTCAAAAATGAAAAGAGGACAGAGCAGTGACAAGCAAATGAAAGGAGTTGATCGATTTTTACATTCATCATTAGAATCAGCCATCACATGATACCAAGTGTTCACATGACTCCACAGAGTTTCTCTGAAAAGACTTCTTCCTGAAGACTGATTTCTGCTAATTTTATAATTCTGTTTCCTAAGACTGTACTTGATCTGTATTTTCTAGCCTTTTCTAAAGAGTAGGGTCACTACATGAGACCTTGCCAGTGGACTAGAAATAGAAGTGAAATGCACCACCTCCAGGCCTATGTCTTCAGACTGGGAGTAACTTCATGCTCACCTTCCTGCCATGGGCGGGATCCTTCAACACCCTAATAGACTTTATCCATGTGGAGTATGTACAAGTCTCCTCATAGACAGGATTGACCTCTATAATGTTCACTACACCCAAAATCTATAACAGTTTGAGGTGGGAAAGTAAAACTGGGCCACATTCTTCTTCCTTTTTACATTTTAATGAATAGAATATTCATTCTGTCCGTAAATCTTAGCCACAACACAGATTTTTCTTTACTTTACTTGGCTTGTCAAGAACTTGACCTTCTCACTCAAAGGAAGAAGGTTATGGCTTTTCTTTGCATCCCCATGTTAGCACTTTAGGGCCACTATTAAACAAAATGTGGATAGCTGAACACAAGCATGGCAACATGGGGCAGTCGATCGATCTCATACCTGAGATGACTACTGAGCCAGGGTGGGTCGTGCATACAGTGTGGACACACCACACAAAGGGATGACTCACATCCTAGGAGTGGGGATGGCATGAGATTTCATTACTCAAAATGATGCACATTTTCAAATATAATGCTCTGCATAGCAAAAGAAGCAATCAATCCAAGGAGGAGAAAGCCCACGCATGGCAATCTTTTCCAGATGTACATCTGATAGAGGACTGCTTTCCAAAATATACGAAGAATTCAATGAACAAAAAAAAAAAAATCAAGAAAATATATGATCCATATCTGAACAGCATTTTCAAAAGAAAAAAATTAAAATGGCCAAGAAATATCTTTAAAAGTTTGAATGTCCTTATCAATTAGGAAAACACCATAATTAAAACTACTTTAAGATTTCATCTTGCCCCAATCAGAATGGCTAAATGAAGAAAACAAAAAGATCACAAATGTTGAGGTGAATGTGGAGAAGAGGACCACTCACTCACTGCTGGTAGGATTGCAAACTGCTGTAGTCAACTGTGAAAATGAGTGTGGAGTACTCTTAAGAAAACTAAAAATTGATCTACCACATAATTCAGCTATAACAATCTTTGGCATATTCACAGGACTCAATAGCTTACTACAGAGATACTTGCTCCGCCATGTTTGTTGCTGCCCATTTCATAATATCTAGGAAATGGAAACAACCTAAATGTGCTTCAGCCAATGAATAGATAATAAAAATGTTGTACCTATAACCATGGGAGCCAGGAAAATGGAAAGTAACCAAATTGGGGGGGGGAGCTGCTTGAGAAAGGGGGATAGTAGGAAAACTAAAGTTGTCACGGGAAATTAGCGAAATGTGGGACACACTTTATTGGGCTAGGGGGGAGAAAGGAGATATCTATCTATATATATATATATATATATATATACAGGCAGAGAAAAGAGAGGTAAATTATGCTTAAGTGATGTGAAAAGCCAAAGGGAAATGTAGCATTTAATAAGTTTATTGAAAAATACACATGCATAAATGTTGAGTGTGTGTGTATAGCCAGTGACTATGTAACACGAGTCACAGTGCCAGGCATGGGAACCTTCCTTTTGGGTTGGTAGACAGGCTAATCGAAGAGACTCCCAAAATAAAACAAGCTATTGCCATAGCTCTTGATTTCCTCCCAGACTCTATTGCTTAAGACATGGTATACTTTAGACACAGGGTTTGAGAAATTGAGCTGAAACTGACCTGGAAGCCTCCTCGCCGAAGACTTGCACTCATAGTATTAGAAGATACTATGCAAATTGCCAAAGTAGAAAACCAATCAAGGATCCTGCCCAACCATAAATCCCATGATCACATCATTGACCAGCCCAGAAAACTATCTCTATGTGCAGTGATGACACTTTTTGTGGGGAGGAGTAATTAACAGTTGTCTAATTAAAATTAACCCCCACTCAGTGGGCAAATAACCATGTGTGGTACTGCAAACATAGCCAAGAACACACGGCTGGAGAGGTCTCAGACCCTAGAGAAAAACCTACTTCCCTTTACTTCCTTAGACAAATGTTATTTCTTACTGTAGTCTAAATTTTTATTCTAATCCTAATATTTACAGACAAGTACAACACCTACCACTAATCAAAGAAACTTCCTTTTGTAGTAGATGGAGACTGCTATAAAGTTTCACAATTAGTCTGTTACAGAAACTATCTGTGAAGTGCCCAATCCTGCATGACACATCTACAATGCAAACTCTGCACCCAAGTCTCCAGGAACATGGTGGAAGACAGGGGAAAGAATGGAAAAGCAGTAGCAGAAGACATCTCCTGCTGGTTAATGCCTTCTACCCATGATAGGGAAGCTACATCAAAGACAATTACTCATGTATGAAATTCTTTAAAACTAAAAAAATTTAAAATTTCTGAGATTTTTCATTTTTGTCAGATCAACCTTGGTTAATCCTCAGTCGCTAAAGCTGTGGAAATCTAAATGATAGAGAGAAGTGATTATTTCTCCATCTGCTATAAAATATTGGGCCCTGGTTAGGGGCTGGGGGTACCTGAATGTGAAGCAAAGCCAGCTACTGCTGGGAATGGCCCCTACAGATTGATGCATCAGTAGAAGTACACTTGTGTTTTCAGGTCACTGACATGATTGGGTCTTCATTGCAGCATTACCTCCAAACCCCAAATTCCTCCTCCCTTTTTGTTTAAGGCTTCTTTGCTTTAAAAAAGGGTCATCCTGATCCTGAAGCTGAAGAGAAAATGCCTGATTTCTGAACCATTCACTCACTAATATGACATTAAACTACTCAGAAAGTGATACACTATTGTGAATCACGTTAGCTATAGATCTCTGAAGGAAATTTTTCTCAGCTTTGAGAATCAGAAAGATCTCATGGGTCCCAAGCACAGAGGCATATTTTTGTTGTTGTCTTGTCTTTTTCTTCCTCTCCCTTCTCCTCCCACCTCTCTCTCCTTCCACTCCATTCCCTCCTCCTCCTTTTCTTCTTTCTCCTCCTCTTCCTCCTCCTCCTGCCACTCCTCCTTCCTTCTCTTTCTCCTCTTCCTCCTCCTCTCCTCCTCCTCCTCCTCCTCCTCCTCCTCCTCCTCCTCCTCCTCCTCCTTCTTCTTCTTCTTCTTCTTCTTCTTCCTCTTCTTCCTCTTCTTCTTCTTCTTCTTCACCTTCTTCATCTTCTCCATCTTCTCTGTCTTCATCATCATCTTCTCCTTTTTCTCCTTTGTCTTCATCTTCTTCCAAACAAACTCTTTCCATCTTTTTATGCTTACTAGAAAACTCAGAGACATGTGTGTGAAAAGAAACTAGAAAGTAAGTCAGCAAATACTGAAGACCAGGAACTGAAAGTCCATGATTTCTCATCTCTGACTTCTATTTATTTCTATTTTCTCTTTTCATCAATTATCTCTCATATAAATTCTGTCCTTCTGAATATATTTATGGGTCACTTTAAGTCATTTTTTTTTCATTTCAATGATCACAAAACTAATATTGAACAAGATAGAACATAAAATAAGCAAACACAATTTTCAAAATGACCCCTTTCTTTAAAACCAAAGTTTTATATGCAGACACTATGAATACAGTGGACAACATGCCCTGCTGCAAAGGTGATTTCAAAACAGGGCCATTTGGATAATCTACTTTGTAACCTGCAATTTTCTGCTTCTTTAATGCAAGAATATATTTATTAAGCTATTTATAGATTTTTAACATATAATTTACTGTTCTAAACACTCATTTCTTGGTCTTTGCTTTTTATATCAAACATTCATTTAGTATATAGTGCATATTATTCAACTGTCATAATAAGAAAGTCAAAATGCAAACACTGTTTTAATTTAGTACCGAATTATGCTTTAGTAACTCCTTTCCTGATTTTTGGTTATTTTATTTATATATAAATTTAATAAATCATTTTCATAAGAGTTTTAACAAAATTTGAATGGGCTTTTTGTAATGGTTGCTACCTCCTGCAAGCTTAATGATACCATGTTGGAAGAATTATATAATCCCTGAAAAGATTCTAGAAAGCGGCACAGTAGTCATGTTGCACCTATTCAAAACCGACACGAAAGGTCAATTCCATTTAAGATTTCAAATATATACCTTCATTTTAAAGCAGTTAAATGCCTCACATATAATCATGAACACTTTATATATAATAGTGGCCATGTGAGTTTAAGAAAATGCATATTGAACTTTGCACTAAATATACTTAATATTTAAATATACTGCATATTATAAAGGGATTAGGAAACTGAAGGTGAAAATAATTAGAATAGTCCTACAATGCCTAGTTACATGATCTCTAGGCAACTTGGTAGCATGTGGCTTCACAGGGTCAGCCCTGCTCTTACAGAGACATTACATGTTTGGATGGTGATTTGATCACACCTAACTACAACCCTGCTATTAGCTATACTATTCCCTCATTGCTTTAATGCAACTAGTTCGCCATTCTCAACTGTTAAGAATTGACTCATTGGAATTGGGACTTTTCACACCTCCAAATTTGTAAACTTGAAATTCTCTTCTTGTTGTTAGCATGGTTAAGACTATACACATTTTGGGGGGGTTGGAGAGATGGCCTAGCGGTTAAGAGTGCCGACTGCTCTGGCAGAGGACCTGGGTTCAATCCCCAGCACCCACATGGCGGCTAAGAACCATCTTTAACTCCAATTCTGGGGGAATCCAACACCCTCTTCTGACCTCCAAGGCTTTCCACGACATGGGTGCACAAACCTACATGCAGACAGTACATTCATACACATAAATAAATAAATAAAAATTTTAAAAGTTAAGAAAATACACACATTATTTCACACTCTTCTTTTTGCAAACACCTGCAAATACATTCACACAATTTTTTAACTAGCCTATCACAGGAAACACACTTGAATCATAAGCAAACATGGCATTTTAGAGCTTGTTTGCATGTGGTTGATAGAGATGGCCCTTGAATGCTTCTCAACTAATCACAACTAAATAATATTGGCTAAAAACAAACCATGGCAGGTACCACTTGACAATAAGCAACCAAATGAGTAAAAACTTGATGAAATCTTCTAACAAAGGTGACAAAGAGGAACCAGTTCCCTTAGTCAAATAGGTATGGCTTTTCTTATATAATTTTTAAATAAAGGATACACAGTAATAGACAAGTCTCAAAAGCATAACAATACAGGGAAATAGTCAAAGAAGAATCCATAGGTTCTTCTTTGGTTCAGTCTCAATACTGCTTAAAAATAGGCAAGTAAGAAAAAGAGAACTAGAGGGATAGCTCAGTGGTTAAGAGCACTGATAGCTCTTGCAGTGGACCTGGGTTTAGTTCCTAACATACGTATGACAGCTAGCAACTATTTTTAACTTGAGTTCGGGGGATACAACACCTTCTGACCTCTGTGGGCACTGCATGCACACAGTTCATATAGGCAGGCAAACTAATTCAAATGAGTGGTCACCTGGTGAGTAGGAGATGCAGAGAAAGAGATTTGAAAGAAGAACACATAGGAATTCCTACATTCCTGTGGAAGCTGAAGCACAAGCCCCATAAAGTCTGTTCTAAGATGAGGGAGAGCAAAACTTTGTTCCCTCGGAATTATTTTGGTCAAGAAATTTTATCAATAATTATTGTGAAAATGAGCACTGTTTGTAACCTGTCTGCCATGCTACAGCATTTCCAGTGACACATGACTGGCTGGCTGGTTGGTGGCTTTCAGTTTCAGGTCTTGGAGACATTAAAAAAAAAAAAAAAAGACTTAGGGTATACTAACTAGTTCTATTTAAAATGTCAGTCCTAATATTAGAAAGACCCAGAAAACTTCATGGGTGAATTTCCTGAATTTTTTTCTATATCATTAAGAATTTCAGCAGAGGAGTAAACTGGAACTCAGTCTTCTGGGCAGCTTGGTGTTTATCTTTGGCTGTCAAGTAAAAACACAGCAATTCTATTCATCTGGAAAAGCTTAGAATACTTGACAAAATCAGAGAAAACAGAAAACAGAGCCACAGAATTTATCTTCTCATTCTCTCTAGTTCCCCTTACACAAGGGCGTAGCCTCCCCTCTGAGCAGAAGGATTAATGAGCTATATTCCCAACAGCATTAATAGAGGGAGATGGACCATACCTGGACAGAGTTCATTCAAGTCATGAGCACAAAAGTTAAAAAATCACAGAACATGGAAGCTCTGCATTCAAAGGCTGAAAAATCCATTTAATGCATAACAGCATTTTCAAATCTTGAAAATTCTTAGAAGTTAATCATTTATTAAAATAGTCTTAATATTTTTATGTGATAAAATGCGTATAGTGACAGATTGGAAATAATAGTAAATCCCCCTTTCGATTTCCAAGTTCAATACTGAATAACTTCAGTATTTTTCAATTGTTTCTCTAAGTACATATACACCTACTCTAAGAATAGAAGAGTGTTACTACTATAATCTTGAGGCTATTTACATTCTAAATACATGAAAAACATATGTGTTTTTATGTAGATATGTATGTGAGCATGTACATATACAAATTTATACACAAGCACATATTCATATTAATATACCTACATATATATTCAAGTAAAACTTTGCATAAAATATATTTATTTCATTTAACTTATACCTTCAAAGAAATTTATGGTTGCATCAATCGTTGAATACACACACTGGGTAATCAGTGTTACCTCAATCATTACATCAAGCTAACAAACACATTTCCCCCCAAGAACTTCTCAGAAAATGCCTCAGTATGGCGACCTGTCTGTGCCTCCTTTGGCTTGCATTCCAATGAAGTCTAATCACATGGGAATGGCTTTCTGGCAAGAGCCAGGCGTGGTGGCGCATGCCTTTAATCCTAGCACTTGGGAGGCAGAGGCAGGCGGATCTTTGTGAGTTCAAGGCCAGCCTGGTCTACAGAGCGAGTTCCAGGACAGCTGGGGCTACAGGGAGACCCTGTCTCAAAAAAAAAAAAAAATCATAACAAGAGAAAAGGATGAGGCAATGTGAGTTTGAGGCCATTGGGAAATAAAAGGTGATGATGGAGACCCATGCTTCTGGACCTGCCCCCAAGAGGGGCCTGGGGCACAGCAGCCGTGTCGTCTCTAGTCATGACTGGGTGGTTTATGTTTCTATGGTAACCTTGGGTTTAGTGAGACGACTAGCTCTGATGCTTGTTCCTCAGCATCAGTGAGCCCTTCAGCACACAGGTGATTCCGGATAACTTACCTGAAGCCAAGTTTTTACAGCAGGAAGCTGTAGAGATTGACATTTTGTAGGCTCCATTTTGTCAACTGCTCATTTTATCTCAGTGTGGAGGGTATTTGAGTTGTGATGTACACAAGGATACAGGAATTCTGACGTCACCTCTGCCACAACTTTCCCATCCCATAAAATACAATTCTTGGATGTTTTTAAAATGTGATCCAAAGACCTTCACGATCTCTGAAATCCTCTTGGCGTTTCTTTGTGATCAAAATTATTTCTAAAATGATACTAAGGTATCCTTTGCTTAACTCCCATGTGCCCACAGCTTTCCAGTGGAGTTCTCTAGAAGCAACATGACCTATGAGTCTATCAGGCTGAATGCAGAAGCTAACATGAAAATTTAGCTATCTTCCATTAAAACAGACCTCAGAAAGATTTTCCCAAAACAATGAAGACTGTAAGACAGTATCGTTAGTCCAAATGTAGCTCTTCCACATAAAGACGTACTATATAAGGCTTTATTAATGTTACACTGAGTGAATAAATATTTGAAACTTTATATTATATATGTGTATTGAATTTTATGCATATAGAACACTATTTGTGTCTGTTTAATGTGAGCCTGATTAACCTAGCAAGAGTCACATCCTTAAATGAGACTGACTCTTCCCCTTCCAGAAAATATGGTACATTTATGCAATGGAGTATTTTTCAACTGTTAAATGAACTAAAAATTATGAAATTTGCAGGTAAATGGGTAGAACTGGAAACAGTCATCAGGAGAGGGGTAGCCCAGACCCAGAAAGACAAATGTGACATGCCCCTCCTCACAGCTGGATGCTTGGATGCTAGCTCTGCATTCCTAGATAAGGAGAGAGGTCAGGAAATTAGTAAAATTTTATTTTTTAACATGATTTATCTTAATGTGGTAAGCGTTGATGGGTATTGATCATATAAATTGTAAATCCTGAATATTCTCAATAAACTTTTAAATTGTAAATGAACTAAGATCTGAGTTGAGATTTGTAGGATGACATGAATTCTGAGACCCCTTTCAGCACTTTGAATCTTTAACATCCAATATGTCAATGGATATTATTGCCCAAAAGGCAACTTCTTGGGACAACTAAACTTTCTCGATTCCCTTGGCCCCTTTACAACCTATAAATAAATTGAAATTATTTTAAAATTGCACAACAAGGCAGGTGTAGTGGCATGCACCTCTAATCCCAGCCCTCCATAGGCAGAGGCAGGCAGATCTCTGTGACATGGAGGTAAGCCTGGTCTACATAGTGACTTCTAGGGAAGCTAGGACTAGGGAGACCTTGAGAAGGGAAGGGAAGGGAAGGGAAGGAACTAAAAGGTAGGAGGGAGAAAGGGAGGGAGGGAGAGAGAAAGAGATAAATTGATAGAAAGAAAAGAACAGAGTTGCACAACAAAGTATAAATACTAATTGCCTTCCCAATGATATTATAAGAGCCACGATCTTCTAAGTGAAGAATCCACATCCAGTTACTTACACCTAGACTACTCTGCATTTTAGCTCTATTTTTGACATCTATATTCCACATGCTTATACCGTGAATTAATACCTGTCCCAAAACCAGACACTGTTCAAACCCAAGCAGCAACTTTGTGCAAGAAATCTGGTCATTCTACAGTGACTACCAGCCTACTCTGTCAGATCTTCCCCTGGGGGAATTTGGATGTGGCATGTGAAGAGATCAAGAGAACAGAATGCTACACCTCTGAAAGACACGGGAAGTAGTAAGCCAAAGCTGGGAAGTAGAGGGTAGGAGAAGCTAGTACTAAACAGCCAGCATCAAGAAAGAGGAAAAGTGGGGAGAAAAATCATCAGTGAACACAATAGGGAACAGGACAGGTAGAGACCAGGGAGAAGCAAGATACCACGTGAAACTGCCCCACAAGGCCAGCTTAGAGTCAACCCCAGCCTGGTAGAGCTCTGCCCTGCTCCAGGTCTCTGCTGTCCAAAATCCTGCTGCCCAGTTCTTAGAACAAGTGCCTGTTCTTACATCTCTATGTACTTGTACAATAACAGGTCGTAAAACCCTGATGAAGGACCACACTTCTGTAGCACCTGCTAGGAAACTGAAATGTAAAGGGACAAGGAAAAGAGGGCTATTACCTGTAGTTAAAGCAGATGCACTGGCAAACCCTGAAATTTACATGTACATAGATATGACTTGACTTTGTGCATTGCATATACATGTGCACAACTCTCCTTTGAGACCTATAGGTTCCCTCATGCTTAAAGAACCAACAAAATAAAAGTTGCCATGTAACAGCAGGAAATGGAAGAAACTGACCATCTCAGAGGGGGTGAGACTCGTTGTTTTCAAAGGCAGAGGAAAAAGAATTGGTATAAAGGTAATAAAGGGCAAGGGTCATAAAAACTCCTAAGACTGCTATTCTTTGAGAAGTTGCAAGAAAAGTAAGCTAAGAACAGCAGCTGAGAGCAAAAATCATTAGAGATGATCAGAGGTCAAAATGGATTAAAAGGACAGACAATTCCGAGGGACCCCCTGTGTGGTTTCCTAAGAAATAGAATACCTTAGATTTTTCAATGGCTGGGCTGACTCCATTGTTAAAATGCAATAAAAAGAAAAATAAAGTTAGTCCGCCACAAATTTCAAGAGCTCACAATGTACTTACTAACACACTTCCCCACCTGTACATTCCTTTGTTCAATATCTTTTTTGCTTAATTTCAAGTAAATGGTTGAACTGTTTACACATATAAGACACTCAGAAATTTGGAGGGAATGAGACATAGATATTGACTTCTGGGCACCGTGGTGACTGATGACTGCAAGGATGGGACAAACGTGGTCCTTGCTTCAAAGAGATGATAATCAATCAAGGATAAAGAAACTCAGGCTCCAAAGAATGATGTAAGTACCATCTCTGTCTTGAGAAGGGCCCTACAGTCTCTTGGCAAGTCATAAAGATGACTTCTCCAGAGTTCCACCACTGTTCAAACCCAGAGGATAAGTGTCTGTGAGATGCCCACCAATGCACCTTCTTCACTTAAGGGTCACAGAACATACTAGAATGGGGGGTGGGGGGAGGACAATGCAGAGAGAATATTAATGCCTTTCTCAACACCACAGCAGTAAAGCTTCCTCATACAATGGAGGGTGATTAACACAGAAAGCCACAACTGGCCAGAATGTAAAGAATAAGAGAATGCAGAGTACATATCCAGAATAGGACTCCTATCTTAGATCTCACCCAGGCTTCAAGGACCATTGGGGAAGAGGAGATAGGAAAACTAGAAGAACCAGAGGTGGTAGATGACCACAGGGAACAGCCTTCCAGGCTTCTGGGAGTTGCTCACCCAGGCTTCAGGGACCATTGGGGAAGAGGAGATAGGAAAATTGGAAGAAACAGAGGTGGTAGATGACCACAGGGAACAGCCTTCCAGGCTTCTGGGAATTTGCTCATATGAACTCACAGTAACTGGGCAGAATGCACAAGACCCATGCAAGCTCAAACCAGACAAAAACCCACCATAGAACTAGGGAAATGGGTAAGAAGCCCCCATCATAGCTGAGGAACTATCTTAGTTGATCACTGCTGGGCAAGGGAGAGCTCGTGTTCTTTAAGGGAGTAAAACTCAATAGGCCACGAAGCTCCAGTGGAAGAACACACGAAGAGGAACATCTGGCAACACAAACTTGACATAATAGGCTATATGGCATATATGTCAGAATGCATGAAATCCAGTGGGCATGTCTATGGAGGGAGCAGATAAGGGAGAGGATCTAAATACAATTATACGTGTTCTATGAAATGTACAAAAATCCAATGAAATATGCTGTATTTAGGAATGATGACTTCTACCACTAGAGAAGAGGAAAATATCCATGAAGGAATAGTTCAACACAACCGCTTCCTGAAAGATAAAGAGATTTATGACAGAAGATCAGCTAAGTGTGGAAAGAAATTAGTGGAGAAGGTAAGAGCAAGACCACAAAGTCCGACTTAAATGAGGCCTGTGTGAAGGTGCAGAAATTTGATAGGTTCCGTTTGAATAACGTACAAAGAAAGATTAGACTGGGACAGACAGTTGGGGTTAGAGCAGGACATCTGCATACCAGGATAAGGCTGTAATTGTAAAGGCTTCAGTGTAGAGGCCTGACATAAAAATTAATTACCATCATTTTAAGAGCTTAGTCTGTACTAGTAGGATTTTATATAACCATCAAGTTCACAATGAAATAATTTTAATTCTCATTAGCTTTAGAAGAAAACTTAGACACGGGAAGCTTCCAAAGTTCCGCAGACTGCAGGACAAGGAGTTGGGTTGGATTCCAGTTCTTGGGCATTGAACTTCAGTGCCAGTGGTGTTTGTGTCGATGATCATAAACTTCAGGGTCTTCACAGGCATACAACTGAGGCTAGGAATAAAGCCACAGTGACTGGGGCCACAGGAAGTGCAGGAGATGGAAGGTGTTCCCATTGCAGACAAAAATGTGTTGGCTGCAGCCAAGCAGTAGCTTTCCAGGTAAAATCAGGGAGTTTGTCACCTGAGTAGGCTGTGCTGTCTAAACTCCCTCCTCTCTCTAATGTGACCAGAATTGTGTTTTAGACGGTTAATGTGCAGTTTTATGAAGAATTGGGCTGGTCAAGGAAACCGCAAGAGGGTCCACCTCTTGGGAGATTCCAAAGTGTCTAGATAAGAAAAAACAAAAAATACATCCCATATTTTATCCCTTCTTAAGCCTAGGGCAGGACTCCACCATTTTGGAAAGTCTCCAGGGAATCTAGACTCACAGGAACCATTTACAAGGGCATCTTCATTGAAAATTTTACTAAGAAAACAGAATTGAGGACTTAGCTCACACCTGGCTCAGTACTTAGGAGCTTCAGACTTCCCAGCCATGTATTAACTTCTACCAGTCCTTTGTAGCCCACTTACCACAATCAATTTCAATATTTCTTTTGTTGTGTTATTGTGTTCTCTCATAGAATATCTAACCCTCAAGTATCTATCCTTACTTTCCTTTATTTTTTCCCCTAAGAAAGTTTAACTTATTACTTTCCTGGGTGAAATAATACAGGCCTGCCTTAACCCAGTCATTCCTACATAGGAAGCCTTCCAAGACCACCATCTCCTGGAGAAAGGCCAAGGTTCAACTGCCACTGCAGTGCTGCACCTGAGAAAATGGCTGCCACGCTGTTCCTCGAGAGTGTCCAGGAAGTCTCGCCACTCTCGTCAGTGAAAGTTGCCCCACTTCTCGCAAACATGCTTCATTTAAGTTCTTCTCAAGGGGACATAAGGAACGAAAATGTCTTAGGAATAATAACAAATGGCCTGTGTGGCTAAGAGGATGATTACGATTTTTCCAGAAGTCTAAAGATAAAGAGCCGAGAAGCCTTTAAAAGAGCTGATAGCACTATGCAGCAGTAAAGAGGGACAACATCATGAAATTTGCAGGTAAATGGATGGAGCTGGAAGACATTATGTTAAGTGAAGTAACACAGTCCCAGAAAAACAAACGACAAATGGTGTCCCTCATATGTGGATGCTAGTACCAACAACCCAGATATAAATATTTCTCATGGAGAGGGAGGCATAGTAAAAGAACAACAGAAAGACTGCATCAGAAAATGGACTGAAATGGTGAATTGGAAAGGGGGGATGGGTGGGAGAGGGACACGGGTGTATATTCGATTAAGGCATATTTAATTGACGTGAGCTCAGCAAGTACCCAGTTTCGCCTAGACACTGTCTACAGGACACATGGTGTTTTAGGACTTAGTAAAAGTAAAAGTAAACATGTGTATATTAAACAACATTGGTTTACAGAATCTGATAAAAATGGTAATGCATCTGAATTAAATGGAGATATAATTCGCTGTTTCCCACATTTGCTTTACATAAAATCTGTAGAGCAAGAACTTTGGGATTGACACATACAAATGTTCTCTATAATTTCTCTGTTGTACAGTATCACCTTGTAGCATTCTCTTTAAGATGATTTAACGTAAAAATTAAGTTTGCTTCCCAAGTTAATCATATATAGTCACCCAAAACAACATGGGTGAATTTGATGAAATCTATGCCTTGACTCCACCCTATAGTCATGTATAATACAACTATCTTCTGGAGACTCATACGCTAAAAAAAAAAGGGGGGGGGATACAGAAAGACATGAAACCTTTTCATCAAACCCCTGCAATTCAAATCTTAAAACTAACTATGGGAAAAGATTTGTTTGTTCCAACAGGACAAAACGTCACCAACTTAACGGCTGAGAAAGAAAAGATACAGGTTTGCATTGAGTAGGATGTACCAAAAAGTGGCAACGGAAAGGCTGACCCGTCTGAACATTCAAAGGAAGAAAAGCCTCAGATTGCCATAAACATCGAACCCCTCTGTGGATCCTACATGTAACAACTAGTTATAATGAGTCCTAATGAAACTTACCTTCTAGGTGCCACAAAGGTTCTGATATGAGAGACTTCCTTGCCTTCCCACCCATAGAACAACGAGAAATATGACAATGATGAGGTCGCTCCCCAACTGTAAATTGGAGACAACTATTGTAGAGGTAATCTCTTATAAAACCGGTAAAACTGCTTTCTTTAATTGACTACTAGACATGGGAACTGTGGAAGGGATTACTCTCTGTTCAGAACCAAATATAATACTAAAGTCCTAGGGCTATGCACTCAGGCAAAATATATTAATACAGGAGCTCTGACATCAGCAATGGATTGTTCTACCAGGTGGATGTTGGCCAGGGGATCCAAGGCCCCACAAAAGGTAAGGGCTCCTTGCCTCTAAGTTGGGATACCTACAGGAGGAGAGGCAATAAGACCCTGCTGCCGAAGACCTGACGTTAACATGGGAGGGATGTATTGAGACCATACATGCAAGTGTACAGATGGCCTCTGGAATGCCAGAGAGTGTTACCAAAGGCCACTAAACCAATAAAGCAAATATGGGTCTCCCTGAGTCAAGCAAGACTCCACCGTCAGCACCAGCTACACCTCACCTGCCTGGAAATACTGTGCAGCAGTGGCAGCCATGTGCCTGTATATCCCAAATCTAATTGGCTATTGGCTCTCCCTTTGGAGAAATAACCCATGGCTGATGCCACAAGCTTACATCCTCTACAGGTTAGATGTTATAAGCCACAGTAAGACCCTGTCATATATAACAGGGGGGAAAATTGTAATTCATGGATTAACATATCCAAACATGTGTCTATGCTAAAGTAACCTACCATAATAATTAGAAATGTTTAAATACCTATATATCTAATTGCTTGTTCTTCATTAGTAGGATCGAAAGGTTATTCCTGGACAAACTGTCAGCCCATGAAAGGAAACAGCCAGAATTGACCAGAGTCCAAGTCAACAGCTCCAGAGAGAGTGGACTGTTTTACCTCTCATCCACCTGTGCCCCTTTTCTAAGCCTAGGGAACAACCTGCGGAAGAGGGGGCATGGTAGAATGTAAGGGCTGCGATTGGGGTGAATGGTGAAACTACAGCAATGTAGTCTGGACACTCATTTGATCAACTTGATTGAACAAACAACCTGTCACCCCCCACTGGATGGTGGGGCTGTAGGTGTTTGGGCACAACAGCCTGCAGATAGGTTTTGCATGAAGGATGCTTGTACTCATGGATTATCACTTATAGCTAAAAATGAAAAAAAAAAACTGAGAGAAAGATGCAGGACAGTTATGGCAGAATGCATGATCTGGGATGGGGTGGGGGGGGGGGGGAGGGAAAGGGAAATAAGCCTGAACTGAATTGGAAAAAATGTATGAAATGCACAAAGCAACAATAAAAATTAATTTAAAAAAAAAAAAAGAGCTGATAGCCCCTGAAGGATGTCAGCGCTTGGAGCAGGAATAAGGGGTGCAATCAAGATAGAGTTAAGATAGACATGGACAGCTAGTAAAAACCAACAGAGAGAAGAGAAACTGGAGGAAGCAGCACAGGTCAACCAAGACAGCGTGAAGACAGGAAGTTTGGTGGCAAGGGATGTTCTCCGGGAACCAGAGTAGAAGTTTCATGTCCCTCAGTTTAGTCCCCAAACATAAAGACTCAGGTGCCGATCTTCACCTTTTCTTGCTCTTTACCGCACCTCAGTCAGCGCAGTGTCTCGCCTTTTTCTTTCCCTTATCATTTCTGCCAGCCTTGTCCATGCCGTCCTCTCTTTTGCCCAAGGCTATTACAATAACCCTTGTTTTCAGCCATTCTCTCAAGTCTCTAAACCTAACACCACAATCAACATGAGGCTTATGAAAGAGCCAGCAGTTTCCTGCTGCAGCGCTCCCCATTTGCGTCCTCGTGTTTCAAATCCACAGTTCTGTCAGGGAACGGCAATTACGTACTGCTCTACCTCCTGTCCATTCTGCTCTTTAACACTTACCTATCCCCCTTCCCTGCCTGTCACAGCTTCTGGCCCTCCTAGATCCTGCAGGAACACTCTTGCATGTGAACCTGTGCATCGGCTGTCTTTTCCTTGAATGCTGGAGTGGGAGACATCTAGAGCCCAAAGTGTAAAAGAGCTCAGAGCACAGAAGTGTCAGTCCTGAGTAGGAGCTCCACTTAAATAATGAATCTTAGGGATCTCATTTGTATTCCCCAAGTCCAGGCCTAATTCGTGGACAATTGACAGTAGTTTAAGTTAAATTCTACAGTTCTTATTTATTTTGTCAATGGTTCATTTGTACAATTGTTCAACTATACATACATATTCATTTATATGTAATCATGGTAAATTTTATCTGTTTTGTATACACATTTCAAATACTAGGACAGTGTCTAGACTAAAATAAGCACTCAATGAATGTTTGTTAAGTTAATAAACGAGAGTGTTGTATCCCCAAAATAGTATGTGGTACACAGGCTAAAAATGGATTAAAAGATTTGGAAATAAGATGATCATTATTTCATTCTAAAGGCATAAGTCAGGTCAGAAACTAAAGAATAGACAGCTAAATATCAGTGATGAAGTGAAAGCAAATTATGAGGTCATTGTCCCAGAAGTAAACAGCTGTGCCCTTAGTAAGATGCTAAGTATAGGTTACTTTTCTTGAAGCTTACAGTGGAAGGAGAGTTGAGAAATAAGATCTTAGTTTAAACAATATAGGGGTTCTCTGAAAATTCAGAATTAGGGTGTGACCCAAGCAGTTCCACTTTTGTATTTTTTTCTGAAGAAAACTGAGACAAGTTCAATGAAAAATACCTGTGCACCCATGTCCAGCACTATTCACAGTAGTTCGTTATGCAGTCAGTGTAGGAGCCTATAGACATAGCAGTGGATGAAGAAGGTCTGTCATGTACCAGTGCTATTCAGCCTGAGAAGATGTGATCCTGGAGGACATTTTGCTAAATGAAATAAGCCAGGCATAGAAGGATAGATGTTCCATTATCTTACTCGTATTTAGTATCTAAAATAAAAATACTAGTATCATGAAAATAAAAATTAGAATGGTGCTTAGCAGAGGCCAGGGTGCAGGAAAATAGTGAATAAGGAGTTGATGATCAAAGGCTCAAAGTTTCATTCAAGCAAGAAGAATGAACTTTAATAACTCATTCACAGGATGACCAGAATAAATAATAATACATTGTGTATTTAAAAACTGCCAAGGAGTATATTTGAATCTCTTTATACCAGAAAGTGTATGAGACAATGACTTTGTTCATTAGCCTGATCTGATCTTTACATATCAGAAACATTCATCAGAGCATCATATGTTACCCCATAAGTGAGTACAGTTATTATTTGTCGATCAAAAAGACTTTAAGTCCTTATCTTGCAGCAGAGAGAGACAGGTAGACAGTCAGGGTGAGGACAGGCTTTGTAAAGAAGGGACAAGTACAGTTAGTAGGCAAAGGAGAGAGAGCCAGCGGGAACTTCGCTGCTGAGGATGCAAAAGACAAATGGAAGATGGTTCTGGGACAGGAATCATGAAAGAGAGAAAGAGATGAACAAGGAAGAGGAACATAGGAATAGGGCTGTTTAATGAAAGGAATAGTCTTGAAGAGAGGATCCTAATGATTCCGTGGAGGATGCCATGTTCATAGGACCTTAACTGCATTATGTGGTAGCATTTTCCTGTTGGAGTAAAAGCACAGAGAACTTGGTTTATGGCAAGGAGACATCTGAATGAAGTCAAAGACCAGCTTACAGAGCAAGATTCAAAGTAATGGATTAATACTAAGCAAGTCTTCAGATAAATGAAAAGGATGTCCAATTGGTAAAATAAAAGATAATACTTTTAGTTCTTTTTCTTTTAAATTAATTTTATTTCTGTATGTGTATGAATGTACTGTCTGCATGCAAGTTTGTGCACCCGTGTCGTGCAATGCCGCAGAGGTCAGAAGAGGGTGTCAGATTCCCCTGGAAATGGAGTTCTCCTGGAATTAGAGTTTCAGACAGTTCTCGGCCGCCATGTGGGTGCTGGGGATCGAACCCGGGTCCTCTGTAAGAGCGGTCGGCGCTCTTAACCGCTACTTTTAGTTCTTTACAGAGGAGTCCCAGCCTTTCCCCTAAGATAACCACTTAACATCTAATGCTGGGTCATTGAGTCTCTGATCTTAGGGAGGTGGGAGAGGAGAGTGAATTTGCACTAGTGTCTGTAGTCAGCTAGAAAGCTACTCCAGACCACACTTCAGATGAAGGAACATATTTATCTGGTACTCACAAATCTTGGGGAAGTTGGTGACTTCAGGATGCAGTCGTACTCGCTCCCATAGATCCTAATGGGGAAAAGGTCAAAATGTCAGAATGACTTCTACCAGGAAATGACATTAGTTCATTCACTGGTGTTAAACCCTGTTTTTCCACATAAGTGAAAAATGAAACTAGAAGCATATGAGCTGGAAAGTGGTGCCGAATTGGCCCCTTGATTTTTCTAGAACAGCTAGAAGGGCAATCAGCTCCTCTGTAGTGTTGGAAGAGTTGTCCAGTCTTCTTCCAGAATGTCCTTGCCTAAGAGTACAGAGGTCTGTTTGTTCAGGATCTTCAGAGATATGTTCTCCTTCTCTCTTCTCTTCTGTCCTAGGAAGCCCCATTGCACAACACAGAGCACCACTCAGTCAGTTCAAGCCTACCTCTACAGAACACAATTTTATTGTTGTAGCTTCTGAAATTTTTAAAGCAATCCTTTCATTTCTATTGTTTAAAAAATTTAATAGAACATTATAGAATATTTAACCCAGAAATCATATACAACAACCACTCTTTCCAGAGTGTCTGGCCATCTTCGTTAGCCTGTACAGACATTTTCACTGTGTGCTTGTCTTTCAAAGGATGACACAGTTAACTTACACGTCATGAACAGTAAGCACATGCACTTATTAGGAGATCCTGTTACTATGTAAGGTTGTATGTAGCTCAATAGCCACAGGTGCAGAAGCCTTTCTGAGTTCTCAATCACATTCCGTTTTGTTATAAGCTCTTTCAGCCAGCGTGATCCATAATGCATACAGCAGGTTTTGTGTTCCGACAGAAGACTCAGCCAGCATTTCTATGCCTTTGCCTTGGCGTTCCTGAGAAGAGCCTCAGGGAGGGGTGGAAGAAATTAGAAAATATAAATAACAAATCAAAAATTACAATTGATTGGATAAACAATTTCCCTTAGTCTGTTTCTTAATAAGTGATCGATTTTATGATCAATATTCATTATTTCCCAGAACATACCAAACTGCTTATTGAACAAATGAATGGTTGAAACTACAATGACAAAGAATCAAAAAGGTGAACCAATTTCTTTAATAACATGGGTTGAACAGACTATCTCATCTTACCCAGTTGTTCCACATCAATGCACTTCTCCATACAGCCCTTCGCAAAAAGGCTGAAGTTCAGGGAAACAGAGGAGGTAATTCATTACTCATTAAAAGAAGTGGGTTATGGGGGCTCGTGTATGGAAGGGTGAGGGCTAAGCAGCACTTTGGGCTGGACTGGCTTTTGTCTGTTCACAATGAAGTCTTCAAGTTGCTAAACTAGACTGGCCTAAAGATACTGCTATTTCTTCTACTCATTTTTTTTCTCTTTCTTATCCTGGAGATTGAACCCAGGGGCTTGTATGTATTAGGCAAGTGCTCTACCATTTAGATATGGATTCTTACAGATATTGCTTTCTGCAGTTGGGGATAGTCGATAAACTATACAGTGAGTCAAGAAGCCAGGGGTGGAAAGTATAATGGTCATATATAAAATTTCCACTGTCTAGAAGTATTTTTACTGATGTTCAGGAAGATGACTAACCAGGATTGAACCTTAATCAACTCCTTGATGATGGGCATTGTCATTTTGTTTGCTTGTCCTACAGTCACTGTCAAAGCACTTCTGATACACTATTAAATAGTATATCACACTTAGGGTGTGTCTCCCCTCATCCCATAAAGTAGTATAATGATCAATGTATTTTCAAATGGCTGCCATTGGCCTGAATGCATTTTCAATTGGCTTGCATTTTAGTGGTTGCCAAGCCCTGTGGCCACCAAAGGAGGCTGGAGAGAGATGTAATTGCATGGACAGGTAAGGCTAGCCCTAACTTTGCCACATTGATGACACTAATTTTTGTTCTTTTGTTTTGTTTTTTAATTAATTTATTTATATATTTTTAATCAAATCTAGACCCGTGTCCCCCACCCTATCCCCCACCCCACCAGAGCTCATGCATTCTGTCAAACATGCTTTTCATCTCTTTCTCAGTCTTTCTCAATATTCTCCATGTGGAAGTTGACTGTTTTGAGCAGAAGTTCACTGTTTCAGTCAGGTCTTTGGTGCAGTCCTTTCTGTTGTTGTTGTTGTTGTTGTTGTTTGTTGTTTCCAATTGCATCACTCCCAACTGCTTTGGACAAAAGCTCAAGGGGCCATGCACAAGGAATACTTACAACTAGGTAATTGGCACTAGCATCCACAGATGAGGGATACCATTCATCGTTTGTTTTTCTGGGACTGTGTTACTTCACTCAGCATGATGTCCTCTAGCTCCAGCCATTTTCCTGCAAAGCTCGTGATGTCGTCTTTCTTTACTGCTGCATAGAACTCCATTGTGTAGATGTACCACATTTTCTCTATCCACTCGTCAGTTGAGGGGCATTTAGGTTGGTTCCAGCTCCTTGCTATTGTGAAGAGAGCTGCAATAAACATGGCCGTGCATGTATCTCTGTGGTGGCGTAAGTCTTGAGGGTACATGCCCAGGAGTGGTATGGCTGGGTCGGGTGGCAAGTTCATTCCAAGTCTTCCAAGGGTTCTCCACACTGCTTTCCATAGTGGCTGTACGAGTTTACATTCCCACCAGCAGTGGATGAGTGTTCCCCTTTCCCCACAACCTCTCCAGCACTTGGTATCATTTGTTTTCTTGATCCTAGCCAGTCTTATTGGAGTAAGATGATATCTTAAAGTGGTTTTCATTTGCATTTCCTTAATGATTAGTGATGTTGAACAGTTCTTGAGGTGTTTCTCAGACATCTCTAATTCCTCGCTTGTGAAGTCTCTGTTCAGTTCTTTGCTCCATCTATTGAGCGGGTCATTTGTTTTCTTTTTTCTTTGTTTTTTGAGTAGTTTATATATTCTGGAAATCAATGCTTTGTCAGATGTATCTGCAGTGAAGGTTTCCTCCCACTCTGTGGGATTTCTCTTCACTTCCTTGATTGTTTCTTTTGATGTACAGAAGCTTTTGAGTTTGATGAGGTCCCATTTGTCAATTGTCGACCTTAATTCTTGTGCAGCTGCTGTCTGATTTAGGAAGTCTTTTCCTACGCCTATGTCTTGTAGTCTGCTGCCAACTTTTTCTTCTATCACCTTCAGAGTTTGGGGTTTCACGTTGAGGTCTTTAATCCATCTGGAGTTGACTTTTGTACAGGGTGAGAGGTAGGGGTTTAATTTCATTCTTCTACAAGTGGTGATCCAGTTTTGCCAACACCACTTGCTGAAGATGCTGTCTTTTCTCCATTGTGGTTTCTTGGCCCCCTTGTCAAATATGAGATGGCTGAAATTGTATGTGCTCAGATTTGGATCTTCGGTTTTGTTCCATTGGTCAACAGGTCTGTTTTTGTGCCAGTACCAGGCTGTTTTTATGACTATAGCCCTGTAGTATAGTTTAAAATCTGGTATAGAGATCCCTCCTGTGTAGCTCTTTTCACTCAGGATTGATTTGGCTATTCGGGGTCTTTTGTTTCTCCAAATGAATTTAAGAACTTTTGTTTCCAAGCCTGTGAAGAAACTCTTGGGGATTTTGATTGGGATTGCATTAAATCTATACAAGAGTTTTGGTAAAATGGACATTTTTACAATGTTAATTTTCCCAATCCATGAGCATGGGAGGTTTTTCCATCTTCTGAGGTCTTCTTCAATTTCTTTCTTTAAGGGTTTAAAATTTTTGTTGTAGAGGTCTTTGGTGTCTTTGGTTAGGTTTGTTCCTAGGTATCTTATTGTTTTTGAGGCTATTGTGAGTGGGAAGGTCTCTTTGAATTCTTTCTCCAGTTGCTTGTTCTTGGTGTAAAGAAAGGCCATTGATTTTCTAAGGTTAATTTTGTATCCTGCCACTTTGCTGAAGCTGTTAATCGTTTCTAGGAGTTTTCTGGTGGAGTTTTTTGCATCTCTTAAGTAAACAATCATATCATCAGCAAATAGGGATAGTTTGACTTCCTCTTTTCCAATTAGTACTCCTTTAATATCCTTTTCTTGCCTTATTGCTCTAGCAAGTGTTTCAAGCACTATATTGAAGAGGAGTGGTGATAGGGGGCAGCCTTGCCGAGTTCCTACCTTTAAAGGGAATGTTTCCGTCATTTCCCCATTTAGGATGATATTGGCTGTGGGTTTCCTGTATATGGCTTTGATTACATTGAGGAATGATCCCTCCAATCCAATTCCTTCTAGGACTTTAAGCATGAAGGGATGCTGGATTTTGTCAAAGGCTTTTTCAGCATCAATTGAGATGATGGTGTGGTTTTTGTCTTTGATTCCGTTTATGTGTTTGATGATGTTTATTGATTTTCGTATGTTGAACCATCCCTGCATCTCTGGTATGAATCCAACTTGGTCATGATGGATGATCTTCTTGATGTGGGTCTGTATGCGATTTGCCAGTATTCTGTTTAGAATTTTGGCATCTGTGTTCATGAGGGAGATGGGTCTATAATTCTCCTTTTTAGTTGGATCTTTGCCTGGTTTTGGTAATAGAGTGATGTTGGCTTCATAGAAGGAATTTGGGAGAATTCCCTCTGATTGTATACTTCTAAACAGTTTCAGAAATAATGGTTGTAGGTCTTTTTGAAATGTTTTATAGAATTCTGCTGTGAAACCGTCTGGGCCTGGGCTTTTTTTAGTTGGGAGGCTTCTTACTACATCCTCTATTTCTTCATATGTTATGGGTCTGTTTAAGCTGCTGGTCTCCTCTTGGCCAAGCTTTGGTGATTCCCAAGATTTCAGATATTCATCCATTTCTTCTAGATTTTCAAACTTGGTAGAATATAGGTTCTTGTAATATTCCCATATAATTTTCTTGATCTTTTCCTTGTCCGTTGTGATATTTCCCTTTTCATCACAGATTGTATTGATTTGGAGTTGTTCCTTCTTTCTTTTTGTTAACTGGGCTAGAGGTCTGTCTATCTTGTTTATTCTTTCAAAGAACCAACTTTTGGCTTCATTGATTTTTTGTATTGTTTTCTTTGTTTCTATTTCATTGATTTCTGCTCTGATTTTTGTTATTTCTTCCTGTCTGTTGCGTTTAGGGTTCATCTGTTGTTGCCTCTCAAGTGCTTTTAGCTGTAGTGTTAGATCATTCACTTGTGCTCTTTCTGTTTTTCTAATGTAGGCACCCAGGGCTATAAACTTCCCTCTTAGGACTGCTTTTAAGGTATCCCATAGGTTTTGTTGTGTTGTATTGTCATTGTCATTCAGTTCCAGGAATGCTTTTATTTCTTTCTTTATCTCTTCCTTGACCCATTCATTATTCAAGAGTGTGTTGTTTAGTCTCCATGTGTTCTTGTAGGCGGTAGGGCTTATCCTGGTGCTCATGTTGAGCTTTATTGCACTGTGGTCTTCCTGTGCTTCAGCTGGTCTCAGGAGATCTCCGATGACACTAATTTTTGAACAGCTGTAGTTGGCATGGTCCTTGTTAGGTCATGCCGGCTCATAGGCCGGGCTCCAGCTCTGGTTCCCATGACACTCCTGCCCCTTCCAGTGGGCTGGGAGGTGAATGGGGAGCTCAGTAGCTTGTTTACTCCTTTCTGGACTGGCACTACTTCTCATCTCTCGTGACATAGTCACATAGTATCTATAACAAATGCCTAATTACCAAGCTCTGGGAGAGATGCTGGACTGATCAATTATGAAAGCAACAAATGATTAACTTGTTTCTTTCTTTTATTTTTTTTAACCACATCACTTACTTAAAGTCAGTCATCTAAGGCTTATCCAAACTACTTAGGAAAAATCTCATTAAATCAGGCTCCCCTAATTAGAAATTAGATACTTCTGACAGGAGCAAAGCTAAAGTTTACCTTTGTACTGTCTGTTTTAAAAAAATGTTTTTATGAAGTAAAGGAATAACAAAAGCAAGTCTTAATGATCTTTCTAAATCTAAAAGTTCCGGGATAGATTCAATACTCTCCTGAGTCTTGACAGCAAGTTGTCAACCTTCATACTGCATAGAAACCTCCACCTACAGAAAACACTCCAAGCTTTAATTGTAAAACATTCTTATCTCTCACTAAAGAAAGTCTCGGTAAAGACTTTACTAGGTAACATAATTGGAGCCTAGTTGTAATTAAAGCTATTTTAATATATGCATAAATGTCTCAGTTATACCACATCATCGGGAATTCATACAAGTAAAATTTTCAGACAACTGAGATATTTATTTTAAGCAGCAATACTTATTTATTTTAATTAGGGAGGTATGGTGCCATGATTAAACATGAATGCCGAAGCGAAGTCAATTCTAGCTGTACCTTGGGCACATTAACGTATGTGTGTGTGGGGGGGTGCATTCAACCTAAGTTTCCTTGTCAGTAAAATGGGAATGGTAACAGTAATGCTTGATGCTGTTGTTCAGAGGATTTAATGAGATAATTCGCTTTTAAAAGCTTTCAATCAATACCTGCTTCAAAGTAAATGCTCAGTGAATACAAATTGCCATTATTTAATCTTTTCTGAAAGAATTTAGAAAAAAACATTTTGTGTATTTGGGAGATTTCTCAGTGGGTGAAGCATGACAATCGGAATTTGGATCCTTAGAACCCACTTAAAGCTGGACATGAGTCTGTGATCCCAGCTGCCCTGTGGTGAGATGGAGGGCAGAGACAGGAGAGTCTTCTGAAACTTGCCAGCCAGGTAGCCTGGTCCACAAGAAAAGACCCTGTCTCGATGTAGAAGGTGAAACTGACATCTGAAGTTGTATTTTGACCTCCAACCATGTGTCATAACATGTGTGTGCCTCCACACACACACACACACACACACACACACACACACACGCTCGCATGCGCGCGCACACACACGGTTAAAAAAGAATAAAAAAGAAAAAGAAAAAAAGGCATTGCATCTGTCGAATACTGTACTCCTCTTGATTTAGCCATTCTGATATTTTCAAAATCAACATCATGAACGTAACTGTACTATTCACTTTTGTTTAAGTAAATAATATCAAACTGTCACGCTGAACGTTGGCCTCTGAGAGCTCTTCATCTCTCTTCTCATGGCTACTCATTATTCGCTAGAAGGATGTTGCTAGTGTTTCCGCTAAAGTGATATTTTATGCAGTGGTTCAGATGAGAATCTGCAGGCAGCATAAGCTCACCATGAAGTGTATCGTGTGCTTCCTGAAAGCTGTTTTCTGCATTGCTAGTAAGAACTTTACCATGTTCTTCCCAATTCTAGAGTCTAATCTTTGTAGTTTAATTTTCTGAATAACTAGATTCTCAATATAATACAATGAAATGTGTCTATTATTCCTTTCTATGTATGATGCTACCATATTTAAGAGCCTTGGTTATTTATTTAAAGTTCTGTGATCGAATATTTACTGACACTGTCTCCATCCTCTGCGTAATAACATTTTATGTAATTTATTTTAATAAATCATGGATTCCTTTTATTTATTTTATTTATTAGTTTTTATTTTATGTGTATGAGTGTACTGCCTGCATGTATGTAGGTGCACTCTGTCATGCAATGTTCACAAAGGTAAGAGAGAGCATTGGAGTTGAAGTTACAGATGGTTGTTAGTTGCCATATAGGTGCTGAGAATCAGACCCAGGTCCTCTGCAAGAACAGCCAGTACTTTTAACAGCTGAGCCATCAGTCTAGCCCCCATGGACTTCTTTTAATTGGGAGAGGACCATTATAGACAGAGGGGTTTAGTTATGTTCTATGGAAGACACTGACTGGTAATGGACTGTTTCTCTGTACCGCCCACTTGTGTTTATGGGTTGTATCCATCTAAAAGAAAAAAAAAAATGGAAGGATTTGAGAGAGAACTTTTCCTCAGTCATATACTAATCTTAAGTCTTATCAGAAAATTTGTGAACATCAAAACCTCCAAGCACAGGGTCATAGCCCTCTAATAGGTTTCCATCCATCAGTATCAAATTCCACACAGAGTACCAACTTGATTTTCCATGTGATCTGATAGGGTATACTAAAAGCTGGTATGGTACTCAGGATTTATAACAGAGATAGATGTGTTTTTACTTAGGAATCAAGAACAGACTGGTATCAAAAGACACATGCCCTAGAACACTGCATTATAAACACCTATCTTTTTCTTCTCCATGGCAAAATTAAAGGAGTCGTTATCTAATTCCATGATCCAATGGTGATCATTCATAATGATGAATAACATAACGATGCCCATTGCCGGCAGTGTCTTCTATTGGCATTCCACAGGAAACAGCGGACATGATAACAGGAAGGAAATTAAGAAAAGCACTAAGGTGATGACACTGTCAGGTTAGAAATGAAAATAGCATAATGTATAAAAGAAAAGAGTCCACCACTTCCTCATGGACAAGGCTCAAGATAAAAGAAAGGAAGCTCCGGGCTGGAGAGATGGCCTAGCGGTTAAGAGCGCCGACCGCTCTTACAGAGGACCCGGGTTCGATCCCCAGCACCCACATGGCGGCCGAGAACCGTCTGAAACTCCAATTCCAGGAGAACTCCAGTTCCAGGGGAATCCGAGACCCTCTTCTGACCTCCGCGGCATTGCACGACACGGGTGCACAGACCTGCATGCAGACAGTACATCATACACATACAGAAATAAATAAAATTAATAAAAAAAAATAAAAAAAAAAGAAAAGAAAGGAAGCTCCTAACTCCAAGTGGCTTTTCTGAAAGCATTTGGAGTCTCTAACTACTGCTATTTGCTATACTATTGACCTGGCTTGGAGCACAACTAGAAAACATTTACACTGAGGAGAAATCTCAACTCTCCCCATTGGAAAACAGCATAGCTGAAAAATCCACCTGAACTCTTAACATTAGACTCCAGAACCAAAACCAGGCTGTACTTATAATCCAAGAGATGGCAACCAACCTGACCATCCACGAGATGATCCCATCCATGGAGAGCAAACCACCTGTGTTTTCAACAGACTTTTTCACCACAGCTGGGAGCTATGTCCTATCTCCATGTTAAGTTTGGCCATGCCTTGGTGGCTAGCGCACAGCTACTCCCTGAACAATGTAAGTGTACACTCACTGTGGTAGGAAGAAAGAATTTACTTTCTAAAACCTCTGAATTTTGTTTTAGTCTCCTAACTTATTATGTCTGCCTATTATCTTTTGTGTCCTCTGAATACTATCAGGCTCCCAGCACCACCAAGGGTCAAGACTATTCACTTCCCTCCTGTTCTTACCCTGTCAAATTCTGTTTTTTAATATAAGTTGAATAAATTAGTCCTAAGTGACATAATTATTTCCAGTACTTCCACTACCCAGAATGACTCACATAACAGGAATCAATGCTGTAAAAATAGCTCTAATCTGGGGTACAAAAGGTGATATAACTGAGTAGTAAAGAAAAATATTAATTCTTTAACTCATATGTATCTTTCTTGAACAAAAATATAGAGACTTCTTGATATTTAATTGACTCAGATACTCTCATTTAGTCTGTCTTGAAAATGGTCATATCTCACATATGTTATAAGAAATGACTAGAAAAAAAGAAGAAGTGCACAGTGTAAGAGGAACATTGGCAGAAATACCTTTGGGTCATCACACTTATGGTTTGTGTGATGTTTGTTGTGTGTTTGCTTGAGCTACCATAAGAGCACGGGTGTATGATGTTACAAAGCAAAAATTAAACTGTCTCATAAATGGCTGAGAAGAGGTAGACATTGATGCCGCCAAGTACCTTCTTTACCTTATTGTTGGTATCATTCATAAGTTAACTTACCAAAGTCCTCCAGCATTAACAGCAATCATGTTGAACACAAAAACCTTTAAAATGTAACAAAATACCTACAACTCTTGGTAATGGCCAATAAAAATCTTTTAGAGCACATAAAGGTTAGCTATTTATCCCATGAACAAAAATCTGAAAATTTGTGACATTTCACTATAAGTTTGCAAAGGCAAGAGGTATATAAATTTAGTGATAGCTTTGCTGAAGAAAATATACTTAATTTTATCCTTAAGATCTCATTATTGTTTTAGTCTTAGATGGAAAAAAACTGTAATTTTTAAAGAACTGAAACTTGGACTATGGAGATATATGTAAAAATTGGTATTAAGAGGCATTTCTATTGTAATATAATTTTACCATGGAGAATGATATGTCTGTCATACCTATAAAAAGTTCCCATCTTCTCACACTCTTAACAACTTGAAAACAGAATATTACAACCTGTTTTAAAATCCTGCAGTTCAAAACTCTCAGAGGAATTTTAATTCATTTGCTTAAAAATGTAAGAATGTATAGATTCTAATTAGTTTGCAAAGACAACCGACTAATCAGGAAGGATGAACATTTGCTTGTCAGGAATAACACAAATGTCTTTCTAATGATGGAGGATAAATTAAAATCTGAAGATCACAAATTATCACTTGTAGCCACCATGACTTTTCCCTTTGTACCTTGTGATGGTTAATACCCATTGATTGTCAACTTCACAGTCCCTAGAATCACCTAGAAGACAAGCTTCTTGGCTTATTGAGACTGGGTTAGCCTCTAGGCATGCCTGCGAGGGATTAGCTAGATTCAGTTAACTGAGGTGAGAAGACCCACCTTAACTCTAGGTGGCAAAATTCCATGGGCTGAGATTTTGGACTAAATTAACACAAGAAAGCAGGCTGAGCACGGAGTCCATTGCTACTTCCTAGTCTGCTTCCTAGCTATGCTCAGTGTTCCCATCTTCACACTCTGTTCCTGTGCATGTCTGCCATGATGGACTTCCCTTCCGGCTCTAAAGCCTGCCTTCCTTAGCTGCTTTTGTCAAAGTATTTTGTCACAAGTGGAACGAAATTTGTACCTACACTTTGATAAAGTGTTCTTTATAGCTCAGCTGCCATCAAAACAAAAATTTTAGATAAGACTCTTAAACCAGATCTCATATCACAAAGCATTCAACCAAGATGGTAAAACATTTTTGAATTATATTTAATCATAGTTATAACAATGATTTGTATGAAAGAAAAGATTCTGTATCATTATTTAAAATGTTTTACTTAACATTTAACTCTGACAGTCAAATATTTACATATAGTCTTTATGTAGTAACATACTCATATGATTTTTAATCAATATGTATATATATTTGTAGATAAGTACTGAAAAATTACATTCATGAGATCTGTGACTTTAGAACTTTAGGGCATTTTTAGATGGTTCTCTTTCATTTCATTTTCTGTTTCCTTAAATAACATTACATAGGTGGCATTTCAGACTTTAGGAAGTAAAGGAAAATCCTGTCTTTTAACTTCTGAAACTAGTTCAGAATCCATGAGAAGCAATCATGTTCTACCTCAGAACCAAACCAGGGAAGTGTATGATATTCACAGACAAAAGTAAAACATTAGTACACTCCTGGGTTCGGCTTGATTGAAATAAATATATTTATGATTTTTTTGAAAGTTCTTCTTGAGGTTCTGTAGGTTTGATCCCAGGTTGGGGTGTGGGGGTAGGGGTGGGGGTGGGGAACAGTGCCCTAGAACTCATTCATTCTTGAAAGTAGACTCATCTCATCTCCCCTCTGCCTTCAAAGGGCGCACAAGAACCCCAGCTTAGAAAGACGTAACTAGCAGCCACTTTGTGAGAGTGTTCTGGAAACTGCCTTTGCCATGTGCCTTTAAATTTCAGGGAGAAGTGCACCTGTGATTTTAAAATATTCCTCACAGTGTCCTCCCAAGACTCTTGAGCCTCAGCTGCAGAAAGTCTGCAGGCAAATGCTATTCCAGCCGTGCTGTTCCATCCTGGCCCTTCTGCTCCTCTGCCCACACACTTCACAGAGGCACCAGAAGCCACCAGGCAGGCAGCTGCCACAGAGCAGAGCGCCAAGCAAGCAAGGATGAGGATTTTAACTTCTTGGGGGGGGGGGCACATTTTCTAAATGCCAGAAAACACAGAATCAAAGAAAATCACAAGATGTGCTCAAGAGGGCAAGGTTGATTTTGCTACCACAGGAAAGGGCAGATGTTTCAAGATCTGTTTTGAGAACGTAGTACTCAGAATCATGTTCCCTGAAAAATATTCAGACAAAAAACGCTGGAACCTTTCACAAAGACTTGAGAAAGTCCCAGAAATCTGTATCACAGCCCTCACAGTGCATAACAGAAGAGATCTAGGGTTTCCATCTTCACCTTCAGGCTCATTCTTTCCACCTTCCAAAGCAATTTTTCTATCAGAGCTTTCTAGAAAGTGATGCAAAACAATAGAGTGCACTGCTTTGGGGGGAAATGCATGTTTGGAGAGAGTATAGGGTAAAAGCACCAGCCAGTGCCATTATGACAATTACCTCACAGCAAAAAACGGCAGAGTGGAGCCCCACCTACCGATAGGCATGGCCGGAGTCTTCGTTGGGGGAATAGGTGGCACCTGATGGTCACACACCTTTATACTTTTGGGAGGTCTTAAATTTCATTCACAGTAGTTCTCCTTAGCCTTCAATTCCTTACAGCACGAGACCTCAGAGTGATAATGCTCTTGCAGTCTAAGCATTCAAAGCCTTGAAGTAGATAAACTCAGAGTCAGAACGAGTTCTGTGGATTACCACTTGAACAACTGTTGGCAGTTTCCCACTAAGAACTGGTGTTATTCATCTGAAAAATATACAGACATGATGATATCTATTTGAAAAAGATGGTCGTGAGCAAAGAAATCAGGCTGCGTAAGCTAGAATTCAGCACCGTCAACACTAGTTATCCTCAGACGTTATTTTATGCTTTCTCAGTGGCCTGACTGACACGCTTTAAGCATTGGATTGCACTCAATGGGTAGCTCTGCTTCTTCCCCTTCTGAAGAAACCAGTGGAGCACAAAGAACCAAACACCCAAAGATCTGAGTATTTACCCAGAAATCCATGCTCTTTGAGGCCAACTTCTCATTCCTTGATGATTTGTCAGAAACATATACTGTTTTAGAAATTAGCCAGTTTGTTCATTTTGGTTTCAAGTATTGGGAATGGATTGGCTTTGGTGTTAAGAAACTACAAAGAGGTTTGTTTTCCTCTACTGTAAATGAAGCCTATGCGAAAAAGACTTCCACTCAGACTATGGGACGTCCTATAATGCTAGACCTAAACATTGTGATAATTAGATGTGGTCGTATACAGCTACTGCAATCCAAGGTCAACTTCTACAAGTCCCACTCCAAGACAAAACTGCCTAATGTTTACCAGTATTGCCTAGCAGCATACATCCTCCATCCTGAAAGGCCCTGTGGAAAGATGCCACCCAAGTACAATGGGACACATTTAGGACCTAACTTGCCATCTCATGCTGGCTCTTCTCCATGGACAGAGGATGGCTCTGTGTGAGAAAGGGGTAATTTCAGCTGTACCATCAGCCTCTTGGCTACTTGTTATCAGCATTGCTCAGGGAGCTATAATGGTGGGAGCTGATCCAGGAGAGGTTTCAAAGCCTTTGCTAGTAACATAAAGACCTCAGCTGCTGCCTGACCAGTGATCATAGCCAAGGACCACCGCCAAGGCACATTCTATTTTTACTTGCTTATGTTCACGCCTCCTACGGGGTTCAATCTACCTCTATTAACTGTGGTGTGTTCCAGTTCTATGCTCTAACCCTCATAATCTTTTGGTGTATAAATGAGACATTCCCTCTGGAGTTTCGCCATGCAGGAGCTATAAGTAGTTGTGTCCTTCAGTTAGTTCCAAGATCTGCTTGATAAATGAAGAGGACAAGTCCTTTTGTCTTTTAGGTTGATTATCCCGATCTTTAAGATAAACTGACTCAATTATTATCATTGACTTTCAGCTCTTAGCCACAACCCACACAAGTCAATCGCAGACTCCGTATTGGTATCAGGATCAGATTCTCCTATTTACTGGCACTCTATCAATCCAGGATTGGGATCTGGAGAGATTTTTTCCTATGACAAAAAGTGCAGGTTGAGATTCAAATTATACATCTTCTTTGGCCTATATTTGACCAGTAGCAGGGATGTCCTTTCTGAATTAATACAAAGTATCTGTTGCATTTTTATTAATCTCTGTGCCTAGATTGTTATCTCAATGTGTTACCTAAGGACACCCGGATGGTCATCTCAGGTACCTCTGCTGGAATGGTTCTTGTAAATAACAAGGACCCGAGGTAATGTGGCTCTGCACCAGAGCCTGGCTTCTGTATTCCAACTCTTCACGTCTACTCCTTCCTGCCTGAACAGATCTTCTTCCCAAATCCTCTGCACTTACACATCACCATGAATAACCTCCATGCTTAGAAGCTGACATTACTTTAGCCAGTTTCTGTTAATGTACTAGCCAGGATGTGTTCTAAGAAGGGAAGATGGAGACTCTCTGTACTCTAAAGGAATTTATATATTTATTTATTTTTTAATATTATTTATTATTTTTATGTGTATGAGTGTACTGTCTGCATGTAGATTAGTGCACCCGTGTCATGCAATGCTGCAGAAGTCAGAAGAGGGTGTCGGATTCCCCTGGAACTGGAGTTAAAGATGGTTCTTAGCTGCCATGTGGGTGCTGAGAATCAAACCCTCTGCAAGAGCAGTCAGCACTCTTAACAGCTGAGCCATCACTCCAGGCCCAGGAATTTATACTTTTAAAAAGACAGAAGCAGCTCAGAGTTGCTGATTCTGATTTCAGACACTTGGGACATAATTTAAGTATTGAAACAAAACATGCATTCCATTCCATCTCTCAACATGTCTTTAGTCTTGTTTTGACATGAAATTCCCATTGCTTTTCAGACTTTACCTCAAAAGGAGCCTGTTTTCAGGCTGGAGAGATGGCTGATTGGGTGAAGCACTTGCTGTACAGAGGACCGAAGTTTGGATACCCAAACCACGTAAAAGCCAGATACTACTAATAGCTCACACAGGTCTGTAACCCCAGGTCTTCTCTGGGAGACAGGGAGCAGACACAGAAGCCTCCACAGAAACTTTTCCACAAACTAACCTGGTATACTCAGCAGCAAAACAACAAAGACACTTGTCCATCATAAACAGGTGGGAAGATAGGACCTGAGGCTGTCTTTTGACCTTCACACTCATGCTGTGGCCTCTGCGAGCATACACACACACACACACACACACACACACACACACACACACAAAGATTAAAAACAAAGTTATGAAGCTTTCTATGAACAGAAAGAACAACATTGGTCTCAAGCTCTTGAACTTCCATGATTCAGACAGGCATTGTACTTCTTATGCTTTTAAAGTTGCCAGTGTGATCAATGTTTAACACTTGACTTCAAAGAAAAAGTATGTGAATAGGCCAGGTGCAATGGCCTGCAAATAGTCACAATTAACATTCACTCATTCAAAAGAATCGGAGAGAGCATTATGTTCTTTCTTCTCTGTGAAGGATACTATAGTTCATGCAAGAGAGAAGTCTGACTTTCTTGAACTATAGTATCTCAGGCTCTAGAAAAAAAAACATTTTAAATGGAATCAGAAAGACTTACATATGTATTCTAGGATGGAAATAGAAAAACAAAAATAAACAAACAAACAAAACCAAGCAAATGCTTTAAATACAAGCCTGCAGCTAGAGGGCCTGTTAACAAAAACTTTCTTCCAAGTTCTATTGCATTAAGTTATCTATTTTCATGGCATTTAAGAAAAAACTACAATCACCTTAAAAATGAAGCTCTGACAAGAGGAAAAAAACTTAATTAAGAAGTCTCGCTCTTCACTCTTCACATAGCCAGTCCCTGGAAGCCATCTTGTTTCTTGCTCCAGTATGTAAAATTAGTATCTCTAAAACAATAAAGACAGGGTGAGGAAACTCCTTCCTAATGAAACAATTTAAATGAGCTCCTTAAATACTTTTAAATAGCATTTAATTTACTTTTAATCAGGTGCTTATCATTTGTTAAATAAATTCTAAAGGCCCCAGGATTCCATAGCCCTTAAACAGGCTAATCTCCCATTGGGAAGCAACACATATTAAATAGTTGCTAAACCTTGGTAAATACACTTTTAATAATTAATTCTAGAAGTATTTAACTTGCAGTAATATACCACAAATTTCAGCAGCATTGTAATCCATGGGATATTACTCGGGGATTTCTCAGATTAACACATTTGGGTTCCCGAGTCCCATCTGTATACCTCTATCTGAATTCACAGCAGGTGATTTAACACATGGCGACCATCTCGATGTGTCTGAGTGACCAATGATTTTATTACCGTATCAGTGAGATCAGATCAGCGAAATACATCAGCTAAGGAATTGCTTCGTAAGGGAGGAGACAGACGGCAGCTTATGAGTCAACCCGGATTTTCAAAAATGATAACTACTGAAAAGAAAAATGACTTTTCCTGTTGAGATGTGTAAATATTATGTAGATATTCTAACTCAATCTCTGTGATGGATGGTGCTCAATTTTAAACATATTTCAGTAATGCCTTAATTTAATAGAATAGACGATACACAAGGGGTTGAAGGATCAAGGTGAGAATACATTGTCTTGCATAGATGGTTTAGTCTTGTTCTAAAAACTGCTCAATTCTTTACTTTCCACTCAATGAGGGGGAAAAAAAAAAAAGAAAAAGAGAAGGGAAAGGGGGCTTCGAATTCTTTTCATCTTTAAAAAATACATTGTGAATAACAACTTTAATCCATTCTTGCCTACTGGTCCGGTTCCAATCAGTCTCCTCTAACACGACTGTCCTTCCGGCCTCTTTCCCAGCTTGGTGTAAATCGCGACCTGCTGTAAGAAGTCAGTGGTGACCTTTGTCTGGCAGAACCCTTCTCTACCCCACCGCATGGCAGAAAGTCTATCTTGACCAGCAGATGGTGCTGCAGAGCAGGCAGAGACCGGGGCTTCTACTGGGAGCTCAAAGGCCACATCAAACAAGCAAAAGCATTTTTAAGTCTTCTGGCTAGACGGTTATCTGCTTGAATAAGGAGCTCCCCAGGCCTCTTCTTTTCTCTGCTCCATTTCCTCTCCTCTTATTCCACAAATACATTTCTTGTACTTTTAAAAATAACGTGGGCTGTCCGCAGCATCATTCTCCAGGCTACCGGCATGGTGGAAAACCTGCATAGGCATGTGCCCTGTGCAGACAGCCCTTTCACTCAAAAAGAGAATCCCTGTTTCTGCACCAGCCGAGGAAGGTCCCGCCAAGATGATGTTTTAGTAGTGATAAAAATCAAACGTTTTGTGGAGCCATTATATTCTAAAATGTTAATGCAGTTTACTTTTTAAAATGTGATCGATACATGGAGGGAAAGTGCCTATAAATTACTAAAGGCTGAAAACCTTCTATTAGCACACGGTGGACTCTGCAATATTTGATAGTCTGTGTTTTACTGAGGGTGGAAATTTTTAATTTGCTGAAAGGTTGAGTTTTTTGTTTCTTGAAAGAAACAAAAATACCTGTCTTTGTCTCCTTTCAAGAGGGATATTTTTATCACGACTCATTTAGGAAATGTAATTCTAATGCAGTATAGCTATAGGTTTCAATTAACGCTCTACACTTCTGACAGCCTTTACATTACGTGTTTTATGAAATCATTAACTATTGTCATGTTTCTATTATGGTACTATTAGGAAATAAAGAGACTTATGTAAATGGAGATGTAAAAGAAATGTATGACAGTTACTCGGAGCAACATCTGTGCACTCTCATGGATGTTCACACTAATTTTCTAAAGATTGTTCCATTCATTATGGAGCATTGTTAGCTGCAGTGGCACAACCCTTATTTCTATGCATTTAGGGAACGAGGCAGAGAGTGGGTAAATGAGAGCCTAATCAATACCACTTTTCATTTTGCATCTAATGTGCTGCCTTCCCCTTTCTTTTCCTCGTGCACAAATCCAAAAAAGATCCTGACGTTACAGTCATAAAATGTAATTCTTCTACAGAAACACAGACAATAATGCTTTCTGTATTCAGGCGTATTGCATATTCTAATGGCATTTGGCTAAATTGAGTATGGATTTAACATCAAAGGCTTCATGAATTTTTCAAATGAGATATTAAAGTCAATATTTCAAGTGAAAGATATTTCAATTTAGTTGCATACACAACAATAAAAAACTTCTACAAGGTAGAGGCACAAGTGGCTGAAGCAGTATTAGTTCATTCAAGAAATTATTAGTTTATAAGAAAATCAAACACAAGGTTGCGATATGGCAATGGCTCTGCATACATTAGACTAACTGATCTGTGCTGGTGCACTTCATCTTCTGCAGGCTGAAGCAGTGTACTTGCCACTGGCCTGTTCAGGGCCCCTGGCTTTTTTTTCTAAACTCTGTTGATTAGCATGAAGATTTGCATTGCCATTTCATAAATCTCCTTATTTTCATTTGTACAAGTGGAAGACTTAGGATATGTGAAAAAAAAAGAGCTGTTTTTCACCTTGCACTTAAGTGGATCTTACTTCAAGGTGTCAATACTTGAAGCAGGTCTGCACAATGATGCTAAATGGTGCCTTTTAGGCATGCTGAGGGGGATGCTCAGCTTCAAGCACATGGGAAGTGCCTTCGTTTGTTGACAGTCCACATCCTCTAAACAGTATATGAAAACTCAGATTTCCAGGGCCCTTGCCACAGAAGAACTCAAAGCTGAGGCACATGCATGGTGCCATCCCATTTCACAGGAGGACTGTACAAAGCAGGAACATGACTTGCTTCCTGCTGACCTCTGACCTTTGGTAAAAGAAAAGCCTTTTAGGGAGAGGTCAGTGCTGAAGCAGAAACTGTAACTGCAGCCCTTTGTTTCCATGTCAGTATCCCAAACGCTGAACCAAAACCATCCTCTTGACCCTCGTGGCAGGCTGAGATAACACAACAGGTCCGTCTGTTGTGGTTTGTATCATCTTTTTGGTGGGCTCTCTACAAATAGAAAGATGGTAGCCTGGATGTCTTGCATAGCAGTTTCTATTTTACCTTCTTTGTTTTGACTATGGAAGTAGCATAACAATATATTTTCCCCATTGTGTTCAAGGCCTTGATGGTTGAAACACGGGTTAACTCCCCACCTCAGATAGGTACTTTCTTCACAGATACTTCAGGTCATCAGATAGGAAAGAACTATTTACAAACTCACCAACCTAGAGAAAACAACCTGTCAGGTGACACATAGGCCACTCAGCTGACCTAGAAGCAAGCATCCTTTCCTGTAGTTATGATAGAGGCAGGCAGAAAATAACATAAGGGTGCTCAACATGTTGGCCTGCCCATTCCCAGGGCATGATTTAAACTATTACCTCTGAATCCTTCACTCAATCAAGGTTCCTAAAAGAGAAGGTATTTTGAGGGCCTAACAACCCTGAATGACATTGAGATTTCATTCAGCAATTTTAAGGACTGTCACCCATTTTACAAATAGGAGAATTGAGAATTCATATTCATTAATGACAGTAATGTACACACACACACACACATACACACACACACACACACACACACACACACACAAACTTAAGAAGAATATCCCCAGGAGGAAGTTTCCATGGGCCCACCACACACATACCCACAAAACACTTCATCTGGTTAAGTTAATGCTGCTGGCTCACATGACAGGACTTACTCTGCAATAGGATTGCAAAAGCTATTTTTCACCATACCAAAACCCACCCCAATAACAACAACAAAAAAAGCCTCCCGAACTGAAAATTGTTTCTTTGCCTCATTACATCTAAATGATCAGACTCATTTCAGTCTCAATTCTCAAACTTCCCTCCCTTCTTTTATGCCTCTTTCTTTTTAAGGGACCCTATTATAGGGAGGGAAAACAAAATGGAACAAAGCTACAATTCATACTCATTTTAAGGTTTTCAGTTATAACAACGCTCTTGGGCATGACTATTATATATTGGCTTCTTTGGAAAACTGTTGATCTTTTGATGTTTATCATTTCTTTATTTAAACTGTAAAAGGGAGCTTTGTGGGGAACAAGACTTTGTCTCTAAATAAGGCCTATATTAAAACGCAACCCAGGCCATGGCTGAAAATGGAGCCTGTGGACTCAAACTATTCCCTCGTCAGCCCCTGCCCACATCATAAAACCAGTAAGCTATTTGGCACAGAAAAAAAGAGATGGGAAAACACGAGAATCGAAAGGCTAGGCCAACTACATACCTAAGAGTCACGAATGCAAGCCCAGAAGGAAGGGTTAGCTAAGCTGCAGAAGGCCGCAGGGGGAACATGAGAGGCTTATGTGATAGTCAGTTGTTCATATTCCTAAAAGACAGTGCACATTTTAAAATTTTCACTGCACATCTGTGCATTGCTACATTTTTAAGAGTCTGCTAGGACTAGAATTACAGGACAGTTGAGGCTCACAAGTAAGTAGCTCTGGCAAAGCTGTCGGGGGGTGGGGGAGGCTACTGGAATCATAGGATATGGGGAGAACGTAGAGCCTCTGCCAGAGAGGAACATTAAAAGCGGGTTCTAGCCGAGGAAACTGTCAGCTTTATAGATGGGAAGTTGGGATGGAAAAAATGGTAGTGCCATTGAACCTGAACAGCAGCTGGGAAGTCAAAATGTACTCCCTAATATGAATTAACTAATCAAAACCAGGTCGCTCCTCCACTTTCCCTGCATTACCCATCGCATCTCCCCAGGGTGATTTTTCATGACCAATCACTATCTGCAGCAAAATAAAAAGAGCAATAAAAACAGAAAGACTAAAAGGTCAAAGCATCTCCACCAGAACCAACACACTTGTGATTCATCAATGGAGGAGAGGATATGGGGTTTCCATGTCTCCTTTTTCTATCTCTCTGGCTCAGACTAGGGAGGCAGAAGCAGCTTAAACCTTCACCACAGATGTCCTCAGGTCAAAATCAAGAACGATTTCAAAGGATGACTTCTGTGATCTAAGCTCAAAAGAAAGCTACATGATAAACTAGCAATTTCTGAAAATTCAAATTCGGTTAATTTAGTACACAACCCTTTACCCCTATTTTTAATCAAACATAAGCATTTAATAAAATTAAACTGGTAAATTATCCAAAGAAATACATTTAAGGGCGTACTCTGGCCGAAGCACCACTGAGGCTCTTATTAACTGGTGATTATCTTCACTGATCCACATTACCATTCAATTGCAGATGTTACTGACATTAAGATGTATGATGCGGAGGCTGGAGAAAGAGCCCATTTAAGACAGGTGAATACTTAATAGTAATTCAACATACGAGGCACCCATGCCTTTCACAGGAGTTCAAGGATGTTTCCCCTTTTTTCCTTTGCAATTTTACATGAATGTTTATAAATAAAATGAGAAATGGAACTCCATTTGCTAGCCATTTGACTTGCTCAGGTTTAATGGCCATTTAAACTTTGCAATTTATCATTTTAGCCTTCTTTCTCATCTGGCTTTATTGTTATTTTATTTATTTATTTATTTATTTATATTTTATCTTAATCTTCCATGGATCCTTATATAAGATCCACAGTTTAAGTATGCAGATGAAATTTATCTGACCTACAGCAGTTGTTTATCTTCCAGCTGGATACATCCAAGCCTAATTCTGGAAGAGTCAACCAACTGCCCCAGGATACAGAACAGACCTTGTATGTGATTCCACCTTTGGTCCCCTGCTAGGCTGGGCCTGCTAGCTTTTCCCCTCCCACAATGTTCTCCTCTCTGTACAGCTCTTATGTACTCAGAGAGTGATCATTTCTGTACATTTCTAGAAGCAACAAAACTGCCTATTTGGGGAGAGTTTTCCCAAGTTGATTTTTAGTAAAGAGAATCTAGGTATTCCAATACCAAACAAAAAGATAAAAAGTAAAGTGATTCATGAGGAAGCAGGTCAGTGTAATTGGAAAGTGTTTGCTCTGTCTCAATTCATCAAGTCAGTGTCTTTCAAACACAAATATACATTCATGACTAATTTTATGCATAGATTACACTTATAAGAACTCTGAAAGTTGAAAATAATGTGAAAGTAACACAGAGACACCCGTAGAAACTTTATCTCCAGGTGGTGTGGTCCAGATTTGTTTTATTTTATTTTCCTTTGTGTTGAGACAGGACCTCACTAGGTAGCCCAGGCTAGCTTGAATTTACATTACTTCTACCTTTCCCTCCCAGGTACTGAATTACAGGTGCATGGCAGAAAACCTAGCTTTGGTTCTGCTTTTCAAACCAATGACTATTATAGATTAACTTGTGAAACACTTCTTGTTTAGAACCTTCTCCTTCAATACCCTAGGCCCAACTTCCAGTGCCCCTCTTCCCTTTGCTGTTTTTCTGCACTTAATTCTACCCAACAAGGATAATATACAGGTCATCCCCCCCAAAAGAGCAAGTGACCAGAGACTCTCTGCATACAGCAGAGCCTGTGAGAAGTCCGTTTTATCTTGGAAACTTCTTTCCAATCACCAAACATAAACATCTACTTATTCTGCATAGGCATCACTGTGATCCTGTAAACATACACATATGTGTATTCATACTTTCCTTTCCCATATTTGAATATATATATATATATATATATATATATATGGTGTGTGTGTGTGTTTCTAGTTATTATTGTATACAAACAGAAAATTGTACTCTTTTTAGGAGAATCTATACTATAAAATACCAAGCATGTTCAAGCACAGTCTCCAACAGCCTCTTCTCCATCAGACCAAACATCGATTGAGTGACTTCTCTTTGGGTCAAGGAAAATGAGTCTCAAAGAGTCTGAAATTGTCCCCAAACCAAGGATTTTCAGACCATGCTCAGAGTAGGTCCAAGGTTTCCAAAGAGCGGTGTATTAGTCACTTTTCTGTTGCTGTGATAAAACACCATGACCAAGGAACTTATAAAAGGAAGAGTTTATTTGAGCTTATGATTGACTGTTCCAGGCAATTAGAGTCCATTGTGGCGGGAGGCATGGCAGCTGGAGCTGGAGCAGCAAGCTGAGGGTCACATCTCACAATGAGCACAGGAAGCAGAGAGAGAGCGACTGGAGACTGCAAAGCTTGTTAAACTCACTAAGCCTGCCCCCAATGACATACTTCCTCTAGCATGGCCACATCTTCTAAGACATCCAAGAACAGTGTCACCAACTGGAGACAAAATGTCTGAATATTTAAAGCCTATGGGGGACACTCATTCAAACCACCACATTCCACTCCCTGGCCCCCATAGGCTCCTGACCATATAAAATGCAAAATGCATTTAGTCCAACCTTAAAAGTCCCCATAGTCTTTACCAGTTTCAATACCATTCAAAAGTCTACAGTCCAAAGTCTCTTCTGAGACTCAGGCCAATCAGCTCCTGTAAAATCAAAAGACAAATTACAAACTCCCAATGTACAGTGGAACTGAATACACATTCCCATTCCAAAAGGGAGGAATAGAGGTATAGTGAGGAAATACTGGACCAAAACAAGACCGAAAACCAGCAAGGCAAATTCCAAGTCCAGTAGCTCCATGTGCAACTTCTGGGACTTGACTTCAAAAGGGCTTAGATGGCTCAGCTCTTCCAGCTTTGCTTGTAAAATACATCTCTTTCTTAGGCTGGTACCACTCCCTGTATGCAGCTCTCCTTGGCAAATATCTCACAGGTCTGGCATCTCGAAAGTCTTCTTGGGGTCTCCACTGCCAACCAGGCTTCACAGCTTCATGCCATGGCCTATTGGGGCCTTCTTTATGCAGGGACACCCCTGCTGCCATCTGCCTGACATTGGCAGCTCTCTGAAACCATGGAGGAAGAACTGATGACCCCTTCACTCTTGCAAACTTCATGACTCTGAAGCCAGCACCACGTGAATGAAACTGCTGAGTTTGGCTGCAAGTTTGGGATGGACCCTGGCCTATTTCAACCACATTTGCAACTTTTTTCTGCCCTCAACTTGGAGCAGAAAACCCTTTCAGTATTTTCCTTTCAAAAGTTTGAGGATTAGCTGGGTGTGGTCTTGCCCTGAAGTTACTATTTCTGTAGTTTATTTGTAAATCTTGAGGCCCTTCCTTAACCACTTTAATCTCACTTTTTCCATTGTTTACTTGTAAATATTGAGGCCTCTCCTTAATCACTTTAACCTTCTTATGAAAGGGAGCCTCTCTTTCACATGCCTTGGCCCCACCTTTAATCTTCCTAGTGCAGTTTTCAGATCCAAACTGTACATTTTGCATTTCTTTCTGCCCCATCTGCTCTTCTCACTGTAGATCTGCACAATATTCACCATTAAAAGCCACGCCACCATTTCTACATTAGGCTGTCTTGAAATATCCTCCACCAAAGACATTAGTCCCTTGCTTTTCAACTTAGCATCAGGCAAGCATTTGGGCTGCAGGCAAACTGCTGCCAGACTCTTTATCAAAATATCCCAGTTGCTGCCTAAGTCTTTATTTTCCTCTGGAACTACATTTTTTGCAGCAATGCTTTCTTCCAGGCTTCTACTAGAATGGCCTGTTAAGTTCTGCTTACAGTAGTCAACAGCTTTTCTAGCCCAAAGTTCCAAAGTCTTCCACATTGATTGAGTGACTTCTCTTTGGGTCAAGGAAAATGAGTCTCAAAGAGTCTGAAATTGTCCCCAAACCAAGGATTTTCAGACCATTCTCAGAGTAAGGTTCAAGGTTTCCAAAGAGTGGTGACTTGGTGAAGAAAAGCCTTGGAGGTTATTTCAGAACTGCTTTGATCTTCTGACCTCCTCAGCCAAAGCAACACTACTTCTAATGGTGTTACTTAAAGGAGACTGTGAAAGAATTTTTCTGAAAATATGTGTCTCCTGCTCAGAGTGGGAGTACTGGTTTCTTTCTTAGCAAGAATGACACTGACAAAAGAAGGCTAACTCAATGGGCCAAATGACTTTTTCAGGGATCTTTTCAGTATCAGTACCCAAAGTTCCTGACTGTGCACCTTTCAAAGCCAGGAATTTAAAGAATAGCTAAGAGCTGTATTGAAAAATCTCCCAGCAAGTTCATCCTTAGAAGCTTTCTCCTAGATACAAAAGAAAATATAAGTAAATAATCTATGCTTATTTACTTCCCAGAGAGGCAGAATCCCTGGTAGGCAACATCTCATTTGATCACTTGATAGAGCTTTTTTATATAGTTTAGTGAGTTAATGCAGAAGCTAAAAGCATCCTTGCAAAGATGACACTGTGGGATGGGCCTTGGCCTAAACTGGTCAACTCTGTACTTCCAAGTTTTATTCTAAGCATAAATAAACATTCCCAACAACAGGGTTAGACTTGCAATTTTACCTTTCTGTAAAGGGAGATTACAACAAATTTTATAAGTTCCTTTTCTGTGAGACATCTGATTATATAGCTAATACTATAAATAAAGTCATTTTCAAGTGATCAGAATACCGTAAACTTGTGATAAAGACTTTCTAGAGGCAAATTCCATCTCATATTGTACCTTCCATTTCCTCAGTGTACATTGGGACTCCTCTCTGGGGACTTGTTAACCTAATTAGTTCATACTCCAAGAGTGGGAGTAAGGGAGACCACAAAAACACAAAATAATAAGGGCTGGAGGTAGAGCTCCTGGTCTGCTTGTCTAGCATGTATGTCCTGGGTTCAATGGTCAACATTGCAAAAAAACATACAAAATACTAATAACAACAGTAAAATAATGATAAATTTTCTGCCACTTAGTCAGATTCTGGGAAATTTCCATTTTGCAAAGGATTTCACACTTCCTACATCCTTGTATAACATGTTACGTAATTAACATGTTTGACTGTTACCCCATCTCTTTGTCAGCACAGTGGCAAGAAAGGGGTTCACTCAACCTTGGAATGACTAGTGGCACTGGTTAGATCTTTCCTTGAAATTATATGCAATTAATTAAAGTCCACATTGAAATGACATCAAAAGTACAGAAGATGTCCATGGGTGAGGAGTCTAGATGTTGCATGTATTTCCATCGCCATATACTTGACACAGATTGCTATCTTCTTCCCTGACAAAGACACGGATGCACGGTGCCTTCCTTATGGGATGGGTGTGTGGGATGGGGGAGCTCTGTGTCACCATGTTGCCACATTGTCACCAGAGAATGCTCTTGTGGAATACAGTGGTGCTTAAAATACAGTAATTACACTACTGTGCATGTGTGCAGTGTAAACACTGAGCTGTACATGGCACCCAGAGTTGTGGAACAGTAGTAATTTTGCCTTTAAATATGTTTATGAGCATTCTGAATGGTTTAGGCTTGCTGTGCAACATATGATTTTAATTTTCTTTATGGAAATATAAGGGGCAATGAAATTCTGACTTTTGATATAATAATATTTCAGGTTTAGGAAAAACTCTCAGAGGCCAGTCAGTCCTCTAGCCTGCCCTCTTAAATCTCTACTTATAAAGTTCTCAGCCACAGATGTGAGTTGAAAAATCATTCCTCACATTATAAAGTATGTCCTATATCTCTGACTTGAATGAACCCTTTTAGTTGACTACTCAGACTTAGAAAATCAGAGAAAATCTGTAAAATTGAGGCACATATCTTATTTACAAAATAATGAGTCTTTTCTTTGGGAGAAAAGATATAGAGTCTTCCAAAGGAAAATTCAATTTCCTTATTTACAAAAGTCAAGGGATAGTCATTTTTATATTGAAACTCACATTTAAACACATTTCAAAGCAAGTGCTAAATTGGTCATTTCTTAGGAATTGCTAGAGCAGATTTGCCTACCATAAAAAAGGAAAAACATTTGAATTGCCTCTAGTTATTGTAAGTTAATTGTGCCTACTTTGGTGTGTTTCATTTAAAAGAACACATCCCGATCAGTTAGTAGTTGAAAGATTAGTGATGGAGAAGAAATGGATCCTATAAAAAAAGAAGCACTTAATGAAATAGAAATGATGCTATTTCCTTCAAATGATTTCTATTGTAGAAGACCTACAAATATGCATTGACGAAAATTAGAGGAAATAAAACTTGAGAGACAAGTCTTCTTACTGCAGTATAGACTAAGGCAGGCTATTTCATCTGCCCTTTAAAAATACTTTTCCAAATTACAATATTTTACAAACATGTCTTATTTCTGTCCTTAAGGTACAAAGTCCCATCTCATATTAAAAATAATGCATCTGTTGCCAGGCATGGTGGCCCACGCCTTTAATCCTAGCACTTGGGAAGCAGAGGCAGGTGGATCTTTGTGAGTTCAAGGCCAGCCTGGTCTATAGAGTGAGTTCCAGGACAGCTGGGGCTACAGGGAGACCCAGTCTCGAAAAGACCAAAAACAATAATAATAATAATGCATCTGTTAATCAAATATTCTTGCCAGCTTCTGGTCACATCAAGAGATTATAAAAAATGACACACTTAAAGCCCAGGAACATGTTGACAATTAAACCCCATGTAGCTAATGGCCAATTCCAGGAGAACTCCAGTTCCGGGGGAATCCAACACCCTCTTCTGACCTCCGTGGCATTGCACGACACGGGTGCACAGACTTGCATGCAGACAGTACATTCATACACATGCAGAAATAAAAAAAATTTTTTTAAATGAAGTAAAGTAAAATAGCTGAGATATAGAAAGTATCACATGACAGGGGCAACCAAGTTCTAGACTGCCTTAGACAGTAACTTGCCAGCAGAAGACCTGAGTTAACAGAACTTTCCCATGGGACATAACTAGTCTAGACTTAAAAGCCTTCCTTCCTGTCAATGTGGAGTCACTGAAATTTGTTCTGGTTGGCAAAATATTGTTGAAGTAATAAAAGCAACTTCAGATTGTCCTGGTCTCAGGCTGAATATAGCAGAGAAGGCTCCAGAAATCCTAGGTTTGAATCACCTCATAAGGGCAAGACGTAAGGGGAAGAGCTGGATGAGGTGGCTCTCCTGTAACCACAGCATCAGGAGATTGAGACAGGAGGACGTCCTGAGTTCAAGGACACCTGGGCTACATATCAAGACCTGCTCTCAAAATTCCCCATATACTGCCAAAAAAGAGATAAGTAAAAATCTAGTTATGTGAAGCTTCTGAGATTGTGACTAGTATCCAGGGGTGAGTCCATGTTTTCAAAACCACTTAACACTTTCTCCAAAAGACAGCACATAGAGTTAAAAGGTTCAGTCTCTTATTTTATTTTTATTTATTTATTTATTTTTTGTTCCTTTCAAGACAGGGTCTCCCTGTAGCCCCAGCTGTCCTGGAATTCACTCTGTAGATCAGGCTGGCCTTGAACGCACAAAGATCCACATGCCTCTACCTCCCAACTGCTAGGATTAAAGGTATGTGCCACCACGCCTGGCTGAGTCACTTATTTTAAAAAATATTTATCTAATATTTTATTTATTTATTTATTTTATTGATCTTCTGGAGACAGGGTCTCCCTGTAACTGCAACTGGCCTAGACTCACCATGGAGACCAAGCTGGCCTTGAACTCACAAAGAGCTACCTGCCTCTGCCTCCTAAGCATTGGGATTAAAGGTGTGTACCACCACACCCAGCTTACTTATCATATGTGTATGAGTGTATTGCCTGCATGTATGTAACTATACCCATGTCATGCAATGCCCAAGGAGTTCAGAAGAAGGCTTTGGATACCCTGGAACTGGAGTACAGACTGTTGTTGGACAGCCTGTGGGTGCTGAGACTCAAACCTGAGTCCTTTGCAAGAGCAGCCAGTGCTCTTAACCTTTGAGCCATCTCTCCAGCCCCAGTCTTTAAAAAAAATTTGTATTATTTTTGTTTTATGTGTATGAATGCATGGCCTGCAATGTCCACAGAGGACAGAAGAGGGCATCAAATCTCCTAGAACTGGAGTTACGTAGGGTTATTAGGCACCACATGGGTGCAAGGAATTGTACAGGGGTCCTCTGCAAGAGCAGTCGGTGTTCTTAAATGCTGAGGCATCTCTCTAGCTCCTTAGTCTCTTCTTTCACCATGTCCACAATGCTAATGGGAAGGAAGTTTCTGAGTTAAAAATATGTGTTGATAGAAAAATAGAATGCATAGGTTACTAGAGGTATACACTAGACAGACCAATCTTCCACAGCAGAGGTTAGCAAAGGCTTCACAATGGTGGTTACAGATTACTGAGTTGAGGTCACATGAAGAATGGAACTATGTACAATGGTGGACAAACGTGAGGATGTACAGTCAGTATTCGATATGGTTGTGTGAGAGCCTCATCCCTCAAAACATTCCCAGCACAGTAAAATTATAATACATCTGCAGTCAAATTGCACAATGTCTGCTACATAACAGAACTATCCATTTTGGCCACGTTAACAGACAGACATTCTTCAGGGAGAAAAATATCTTCACCCACAAAAACAGATCCCAAGTAAGGTCATATTGATTCCACTCTACATGTAACATATTTGGCCAATTCTTTGAGAGACAAAGGAGATCAGTCTTCCACCTCGGTTTCTGGGGGAAACGTCTTTATAGTCTGGTGATAGGGCAATTAAATTTTTGTATTTGCCATGGATACCAAAAGGATTGTTTTATCTCTGTGCCCTTAAAATCCAGGCTAATAGTTGGTTCACTTGCTGTATCTAGATGATGCAAAAGGAAAACTGGGTCATGTCACTTTCAGAGCTTTGTTCAGATACCCTGGTTAATTTAAGTGTCTACTCACCAAGCTGTAATAGAATGGGAGGGTTTTGTTTATTCTTGGATGGGCTCTTATTTAGATGGAGACAGTAGTTTTCATTTGCATATGCTTTTTTGACCAAGAGATGAAGAAAATAAAAACTTTATGCTTTTATGGGGCTGGAGAGATAGCAGCTAAGAGTACTGGCTGTTCTTGCAGAGAACCCAGGTTTGGTTGTCAGCACCCACAAGGCAGATACCAACTTTTGGTAACTCCAGTTCCAAGGAATCTGATGCCCTCTGCTGGCCTCTCTGGGCACTGCACACATGGTACACATACATGCAGAGAAAACATTCATACATATAAAAACAATAAATAAACAAATAAATATTTAAAAAGTAAATTCTTTTTTTCAGGGCTGATGTGATGGACACGAATCCTTTATTTGTAGCATAGAAAATTTCTTTCTCCTTCAACAATGGCAGATAGTTTTGCTGGGTGACATCTATGATATTTCAGACCTAGGAGTACATTGCTCCAGGCTCTTTTTTTTGTTCCCATTTGATTTTATATTATTCCAAAATATGCATACATATACTCCACACATAAATCAAAGCTACAAAATCTGAAAATAAACTATAGGTTAATTCCAAAGCACATTTAGAGATTTACATTTTAACAGTAAAGTTGCATGCAGGTAAAAAGAAGTATAACTTTACATTCTCTTTTTTTTTCTATCATACGAATATTAGTATTCCTATATGATAGAACATACCATAGGATTACATAAGGATAAATTATGAATGGTTGTAGCATGTATCAATAAAAAGAGAAAATATTATTTTATGAAATATTTTTAACTGTTAAATATAATCCTTTTTTTTTTTTTACCAAAAGATGTCATGTTTTCCCCAAGGAAGTGCTTGAAGGTTCCTCCTTGGCAAACCCAAACAAACATCAATCCTGCCCCCGTGCTCCACACTGGGGTCCCTCCCCACCATGGTCACCCAAAAGAGGTCCAGCAAGCGTGTGTCCTGTCTTGATCTTCCTGCACTGGCCTCCATGACACAGCCTGGGTAGTCCAACGATGGCAGTCTACACTCTGAAGAGGCTGAAATTCCAGTAGCTGCTCAGTCCACAAGCTGGATATCTCAATAGTCCTCAATTGGCATTGAAGGCTTGAAGGATTCTCAAGTTTTATATCTGAAATACAATTTCTCAGCCTTTATTGATTATTTCTGGTTACACTTTCCTTTTGGATGCTTAAGGCCACACAGTCAGCCCAGATTAACAAGGTTTCTGTTTTCTCAAGGTCAGTTGAGGATCTGGTTCTCAAGGGTCACTCAGGGTTCTTTTTTTGGGGGGGTATCCCCTGACTCCTTTTGGTTTTTCAACCACCAGTTCCATCCACTCGAAGACACAGTTAAGTCTTGCTAGACCAGGCTTCTCTCTTTGAAGCATGAGCAGACTTTCCTCTTTATAGGGTGGACACTGGCTGGAGTCCCATCAGTGGATCTCCAAGACCTCCCTGCACAGGGAAGACTGCTGACTCACATTTGCAGGACATTTCAAGAGATGCCCCCATGCATAGTCCCCTAAGATTTGGTTGAACTCTGAGGGCAAGAAACAAAGTTATCCCTTAGGTCCCTCGGCCAAATTGGTATGGACATTAAGTATGGTCATAAAACATCCAGAAAGGCTAAGTTAAACCAGCCTGATACATCACACCTATACTAAAATTGTATCTTCTGGAAAACATACTGCTATTTCCATATCATATTTCTTGATTCACCTTTTTCCATTTTAACTTCATGCTACACTTTAATATGTATACATGTCCACCATCATATACCAAAAATCCATAGTCTGAAAATAATTGGTAGGTTAGTTCTAGGACCTGTCTAATGATTAATAATAAAAGAGCACGGTTATGTTCAGACCATGGGGAATACAGCATTAATGTTGCTCAGTTTGCCTTAGAACTAGGTACTTGGTGCTACCATCCACAGATGAGGGATACCATTCACCTTTTGTTTTCCTGGGACTGTTTTTCTTCACTTAACATAATATCTTCTAGTTCCATCCATTTACCTGCAAATTTCCTGATATCATCTTTCTTTACTGCTGCATAGAACTCCATTGTGTAGATGTACCACATTTTCTCTATCCACTCATCAGTTTGATCTCAGGACAAAGATTTACAAGAAAGAACTTAGTAAAATCTCTGAAATATGAAGCTCTTATAAATCAGTGCAGCTCACAGACAGTAGATGTTTATTTTTTTTAAGCCATCTGTACAAAGAGCAGCAGCAGGTAGAAGTGTTCAAGGTAGAAAGTTGTGATTATGCTACCTGACATCAGTTACTTTCTCTGAGCTATATACTGGCCATGGACTAAATAAAATATGTGTGAGCCGATACCACCTGCAGTGTTTCTTATCTAAATCTTTACTTAAAATAGAAAAGCCCAGACACTGATTATGTAATAAGGCTTAAATAATATTTTGAGTAACAAAAAACACATTTATGTAAAAACATTTTAGGGTGACTATTTTTTTCTTTTCTGTGTATATTTTTATTGAATTTTGTGCATTTCATATAATACATCTTAACCATATTTAGACCCTTCCCCTATCTGTACCTCTCCATAGCCTGCCCACAGGATATCACAAATTCTGTCATATATGTTAAGGCTTATTGAGTCGGTTTGCATACCCAGATGTCTTTTGGTGTGGGTTCATCCACAGAAGCTTGGTCATCCTCTCTAAAGTCAACCTCACCCACAATGATCAGCTGCCAACAGTTCTGCAGCTAAGGTTGGTCTCCTGCCCATTTCCCAAGACCTGTACTGGTTTTTGTATGATTGAGTTTGCACAGATCTTGTACAGAAACATGGCATTAAAGGGAAAGAAAGAGCCCAAGAAAGGGAGATATTAGGAGACAGATGTTACCAAGAGATAAATGAGGGATATGGGGGTATTTAACTGGGATGGGAAGAGGGAAAGGTATACAGAGAACCATGGGGGTAAAGGGGAAGAGGGCACTCAAGAGACAGGATAATAGGAGACAGGTGTTATCAAGGGAAAAATGGGGTTACTTTAACTGGAGTGGGAAGAGGGAGGGTTAGACAGGGAGAATGGAGAGAATAATAATGTTTAGGTTGTATTAAGAACCAGAGGGAAATGTCCTAGTTCAAAAGCCAAAAATATGCATAAAATATCTGTACATAGCGCTTGTGTATAGCCAAAGGCTGTGTAATAAAAACATTTTTAAAAGGCTTCCTAAAGTGAAAAGTGTACTTTGAAGTCTCAGATGCTTACAATGGGGGCTAAGACTCTGAAGAAAGCATTGTGAAGAAGGTAGAACTGATATCTTGACTATTTGCCAAGTCTTCTTTTCTACAGACACTGGGTAAATGTAAAAGCAGAAAAGTAAAAAGACTGGATCTGATTGAAAACCAAGAATAGGATCCTTGGACCACAAGACAAAAATGCAGGACCATGGGAGCCATGGGTTTTGGGTCTAGAAGCAGCCCAGCTAAGTGGTGCCCTGCTGGGGGTAACTGGGGAATGATGAATTCATGTGAAGTTGGAAATGATAGGAGAAGGTTTGGGAAGGGAAGCGAGAGTCTGACTCTGCTTAGAAATTGGCAGTAAAACTAGCTTGTCCATTCTGTAAAGATGGCTTGCAACAAAACAAATCATGAGCAAAAATGTGTTGCTTGTCCATGGCCAAGAATAGAATCCCGCCACTTGTTGCCTGGGTCAATGCAGCATGAGATTATCAGTGCCGCTGAAGGTCAGAAGCCCTACATATGGAAGGAGATGATGTTACAGTCCTAAGATTGGAGGTGATAGTCACACTCAAATCAGACAAAAAGAAAGAGGTCAGCTGGGATATAGCTCAGCGGTAGTATACTTGCCTAGCATGTCTGAGGCCCTGGGTTTAGTCCCCAGCATACCCACTAGCAACAGAAACAAACTCTGATCCACCACTTACTTTCAGACTCAGTAATTACTGTATATTAGCGGAGAGTATGTATTCATACTTTAGAGTAATAAAATTAAATGAGGAGGGGGCTGGAGAGATGGCCTAGTGGTTAAGAGCACGGACTGCTCTTGCAGAGGACCCGGATTCGATCCCCAGCACCCACATGGAGGCTGAGAACTGTCTTTAACTCCAGTTCCAGGGGAATCTGATGCCCTCTTCTGACCTCCGTGGCTTTGCACAACATAGGTGCACAGACCTGCATGCAGACAGTACATTCACACACATACAAAAATAAAGTTTTAAAAAAATTAAATGAGGAAAATGTGAAGTCCTAAACATAAAAAAAAAAAGACTGAGAAAGATGCAGGACAGTTATGGCAGAATGCATGATCTGGGGGTGGGGCAGGAGGAAGGGAAAGGGGAATATGTCTAAACTGAACTGAGAAATGATGTCTGAAATACACAAAACAGCAATAAAAGCATTATAAAAAAAAGAAACAAACTCCAGAAATGTGCACACAGAAGAAAAAAGAAAGGAAGAACAAAAACAACAGCAATAAAAGTTCCATTCAAAATGAATTGTGAAATCAAAGTTTTACGTTATATTAACCTATACAATGCAGAAAAAGATAGCCAAAATAAACAAATAAATATTCTGAACAGAAAGTAATTTCATGGAGCAATCTCATGAAAATTTTAAAGTTACAGTGCTGAGGAGCCTTTAAGGAGATAAATGAACCAATAGTATTGATTATAACTAAATTGATCTTTTTTTCAAAAGATAAGCAAGACAAATAGATGTAAAAAAAGAACCAGTTAGAAGTTTGGAAAATGGGGGCTGGAGGGATGGCCTAGCGGTTAAGAGCGCCGACCGCTCTTGCAGAGGACCCGGGTTCGATCCCCAGCACCCACATGGCAGCTGAGAACCGTCTGTGACTCCGGTTCCAGGAGAACTCCAGTTCCAGGGGAATCCGAGACCCTCTTCTGACCTCCGCGGCATCGCACGACACGGGTGCGCAGACCTGCATGCAGACAATACATTCATACACATAAAAATAAATAAATAAAAAAAAATATTTAAAAAAGAAGTTTGGAAAATGAGAAATATCTAATTGAAAAAGACATTAGCAGTATTACAAATGGTAGGCTGAAAATAGTTGGGGATGGAAATAGAAAATTAAAAGCTGAAGACTTTATCCAAAATGAAAAAAAGATTGTTCATTCTGGTGTTTTGCTCTGAGTTCAGTGTGTGTTGCTTCATGTATAAAACACCAGCTATGAAACACGGGGAAGATATTGACAAGGTCCACTTTATATCTGGTAAGTATAGTAGAAAATGAAAACAAAACAGATGGTTAAAAAGTATAGTCTTGCCGGGCTTGGTGGCGCGCACCTTTTATCCTAGCACTGGGGAGGCAGAGGTAGGCGGATCTCTGAGTTCAAGACCAGCCTGGTCTACAGAGTGAGCTCCAGGACAGCTGGGGCTACAGGGAGACCCTGTCTTGAAAAGACAAAAAAAAAAAAAAAAGTATAGTCTGGAGAAATAATACTAATGCATTTTTCCAAACTGAAGAAATGAGTACTTAGCTCTACAAACTCTTATAACTGTCATGGGATAAATGCAGATAAATCTAGGAAAGAGGCATTTTAATGAAATTATAAAGTATTGAAGATATGAAGGAAAGAACTTGAGAGCTAACAGAAGAAGAGACTTCCATGACAGGTGCACTGACACCAAGTCCTCACAGGTAACAAAAATGCCCAGAAAACAAATTGCAAATGTTTCAGAAGTGCTCAGAGAAAATTACTGTCTACTTAGCAGTTCTTAATTCAGTTAAGTTGTTCTTTCAAGACAAAGATATAAAATAGAAGAATATTAAGACATTTTTCACTAAAAAGAGCTATTAAAGACTAAACTTCAGGAAACCAACCAAAGAATACAGTAGAAGTTGTTGAATTAAGGATTAGAATGAGAGAAGAAATTGATGTACAGTGTCAATGAATAAGCAGAGTGGCTACTGGAAGAAATACTTATACACGACAAATCTAAAAGAAAACAAATTAAAACTACCATAAAGAATGATAAAATTCTGTGTGCTCTAGTGTGGGTGCTTGGCGGGTCATTCCCTCATGTCATCAGTGGTGTGCTTGCACTAGTTCAAAGTCAGCTGTTGACTTTTTAGGAATTCTGCAAGCCAGTTATCAAACAGTCATTATTTTAAATTGAAGTATACAAATCTATAGTTTGTTTAAAAGTAAATAGAGGGGACAGAGAGACAGCTCCGTGGTTAAGAGTGCTTATTCTTCTTGAAGAGGCCTAAGTTCACTTCCTAGCACCTCCATCCACTATCCAGTGGCTCACAGCATGTATCTCTCTCTCTCAGGGTGAATCCAATGCTTCTGGCCTCTGAGAACACCTGCACTCACGTGCATATACCCAAACATTGACACACACAGACACATATTTAAAAATAATAAAAAGTATGTTTTAGAAGTAAATTAAAAATAAAATAAATATTCAAAACAAAGGACTTTATAATTGCATTGTTACACTATTGAACTATTGCCTAGGCTCCTGAAGTCAATCTGTGTCCATGATTCACGGGAACTTTCAATAATATTCTCCCGAATGTGATTCCCAAATCAACATTCAATGACATCACATTTGGCACTTAGAATCAACCATAATGAGAATATATACATCATGAAATTTAGTAGATGCTACAACTCCAGACTTTTTTTTTCCTCTTCCAGAGAATTGGTAGCTAAATGTTGACCAACATGGTACTGGCTACAGGGTTCTTTTTTAAGAGAGAAGGCTAGACATAGTGAATAATTTAAAACTTAGCTATACGACATATCTACATTCTAGAAATTAAATTCAGTAGCCAGAAGGAATAAAAAAGAGAAGAGAAATCCCCCACTCTCTTCTTTTTCTCCCATTTTAATGTCATCTTATTTATTTTATTTTATTTTATTTTTTTCTTTTTGAGACAGAGTCTCCCTGTAGCCCCAGCTGTCCTGGACTCTGTAGACCAGGCTGGCCTTGAACTCACAATGATCCGCCTGCCTCTGCCTCTCAAGTGCTAGGATTAAAGGCGTGTGCCACCATGCCTGACCTAATGTCATCTTTTTTTTTTTTTTTTTTTTTTTTATTTATTTCGGTATGTGTGTGTATCATGTACTGTCTGCATGCGGGTTGTTGTGCACCCGTGTCGTGCAATGCCGCGGAGGTCAGAAGAGGGTCTCGGATTCCCCTGGAACGGGATTCTCCTGGAATTGGAGTTTCAGACGGCTCCGGCCGCCATGTGGGTGCGGGGATCGAACCCGGGTCCTCTGTAAGAGCGGTCGCGCCTCTAACGGCTAGGCCATCTCTCCAGCCCCTAATGTCATCTTTTTTAATCGGGGCCGCCCTCCACATGAACATGGATGTGTAGCTATCCACTGGCGCATGCGTGTCTCACTAGTGGCTACAGCACTTAACAGAATGACCCTCCTCCTCCAGCATCCACCAACACCCAGTAGTTCCCCAGGAAGGGTACAACCTCATGAGCCCCTTCTCCATCCATGACTGCATATTGACAGACCCTGTCTTGTGCAAGGCCAGTAAAGGCCAGAGCAGCTGCTGTGAGTTAATGATTACAATAGCTGTGTTACACCTCAGAGATAGAAAGCCCTCCTCCCATCACCAGCTTTTTTTTTTTTTTTTTTTGTGGTCTTTTGAGACAGGGTCTCCCTGTAGCCCAGCTGTCCTGGAACTCACTCTGTAGTTCCAGGCTGGCCTTGAACTAAAGATCCGCCTGCCTCTGCCTGATCGGGCTCAGAGAAGCCTTTTTCTATGGGTATAAACAGGAATGCTAGGAAGACAGTTTGACATCACACTCTATTTTGCAAAACAATAGTAGTAAGTTCTCCCTTTAGGCCTATGACTTTCCTAGGGCTTTTGACCAGTTTTATAGTATGAAAGAGAGTTTCTGCCTGTGGAGTAGGTCTCAATCAATCAGAAAGGAGGTGGTTACCTCCATGAGAGTCTAAAGACTTTCCTAGGGCTTTTGACCATTTTTTTTAGTAGGAGAAGAGAGTTCTCTCTGTGGAGTAGGTCTCAAATCCAATCAAAAGAGGTGTACCCATGAGAGTCTAAAGACTTCCAGGGCTTTGACCAGTATAGTATGATAGAAGTCTCGCCTTGAGTATCATCAAAAGGAGGTTCCCATGAGTCATACAAGCAGTATTGCCCAGTGGACACTTCTTGCCTGACAGGTCAGTACTGTAGCATACAAGTCAACCTCTGAGTAAGACTGCCCCTATGGCTCCTTCCTGTACTAAGAATGCTAGCCACCAGTTCAGTTCCAATTTGATGTCTCTAAGTCCTACAAGTGAGGTCTGTGCTATCTTCAGGAGTCAGGTCTTACTTTCTAGTTCTGATTGTCAGCCAAGAGCAGCTGCAATAGCTGTGTTGTTTTGGAGGCCTCTGGCCATCCTGATCAACAATTCCCACCCCCATCACTGGAATTTCATTTGCTTCTGCATGGCATCTGGGATCATCACATATCCATGCAGGCAGGGTTCCTTCCAGGAGGTGTTTTTTTTAAACGTGTGACAATGATCCCTTTTACCATCGGTGCATGGACCTGTGAAAACCTGATATTCAGTTTTCTGCCAGTGCTACCTGAAGGCTATAGAGGTGCTTAAATCAGCAAGGAGCTGGGAATTTATTGTAATACTCCTGACTCTCTGAATCAAATGTACTTTGTGTTTTAAAAGCACTTTTATTAGGAAAATTACTACCATACAGAATGTTCTGGAGAACAATAAAACAACATAACAATCACCCTGATCAAATGTTGACATGTTTGTATATAAGTTTAGGATCACAAAAATATGGATACAACCAGCTTTATTTTTTTCTCACTATCTGTTTCTAATTGTCATGACGTCTTTCTGTGGCAATTTTGTTTTTTCTGATAATATTTTTATTTAAGTATATTTATTTAATATTTTTGACATTCTGTGCAATTTAATCTTAGGGATATCTAAGTAGAAATATAGCTATTTTGTTTTTAGTTGCCACTAATACCTCCTTAGCTCCCCTCTCAACTTTTGGATGAATACTGTAATATTATGCCTACTTATATAACTTATTTTAGATTTATATTCATGCTTTTTTTCCCCGTCCTTATTTACTTTTTGTACTGATCAAGTTGTTTTCCAATACTTATCCTACCCTCTACCTTTTGTATTTTCTTCCTTCTCTTCTTCTCTGTCTATTTCTTTTTTCCCCCCTCTTTCAGAATGTGTGATCAGAATGCATGTATACATGTACGGAATTGTCAAACAGCAAATATAATTTAGAAAAGAAAAACATAATAATTATTTTTAAATTTTTTTAATTTTTTTTATGTTTTTTTTTTTTTTTTGTTTTGTAGGTTTTGTGCACCCGTGTCATGCAATACTGCAGAGGGCAGGAAGGGTGTCGAGATCCCCTGGAACTGGAGTTAAAGAGGTTCCCAGCCACCTGTGGGTGCTGGGGATCAAACCCGGGTCCTCTGCAAGACAGTGGTGCTCTTAACCGCTAGGCCATCTCTCCAGCCCCTAGTTTTAGCACTTTTATGTAAAGTGAGGTTGGGACTGAGTAGGTGCTGAATGTGTGTGTGTGTGTGTGTTGTGTGGTGTGTGCGCGCGTGCATGTGTGTGGTGTGTCTGTTTCTGTTGTGTCTTGTGTGTGTCTGTTGTGTCTGTTGTGTGTCTGTGTGTCCTGTGTCATGTGTTATATGTGTATGCACATGTGTGTGGGGCCAAGAGGTTGATTGTTCAACGTCTTCGCCAGTTACACTTTCTGGTGATCTGGAGATCACTGACAGAAAGATCACATTTCAAGAGAAACTGTGTTTTTGTCCAGGTGTGGGGTGCACACGCCTTTTATCCCAGCACTCAGAAGGCAGAAGGCAGGTGGATCTCTGTGAGTTCAAGGCCGGCCTGGTCTTCAGAGTGAGTTTTGCAGGACAGCCAGAGCTAGGGAGACCCTGTCTCAAAAAAGGACCAAAAAGAAACTGTGTTTTTTTGATATTATCATTTTGGAAGCAAACCACTAATAATCTTTATTCTTCCTTTGTTGAACGTAGACCCCAAAAGTAAACAAAATTTATGCTAAAAATGAAATATAATAAGGAAAATTATTATTGGCAGTAATAGTTCCTTGAAAGCTTCCATCAGTCCCGGCAGAGGTTCCTTGCCAAGATTTGAGAAGAGTTTGGAGGGACCATACATAGATACCCTAATATTTAGAACATAATATAGATACCTAATATTCTTTAGTTGTATGGGGCCGAATATTACAGAGGGCAGAATCAGTCTCTGTCATTTAGATCATTTCACAGGTTGTGATTCCAAATTGATTAAAACCACTGATCTACAAAAATGAGAACACGGAACTATAAATACTAGAAAGAACCTTCCATGAACCTTGTGGTATTTCAGAGTTAAGTTACAAGTCATGCAACTAAGCATCCACAGACACGATCACATGTTGCTCCATGTCTAGGGTTAAGGTCAGAACTCCTTCAATAGCACTCAGTGAGGGTCCAGGAGAAAGAATCTACAAGAAAGGCTTTAAGTCCTCAGGCATAATGAGAGGAATCCTTACCAAACAAGTACATTCTGTGTAGAAAAAGATAACAGGCTAGAGAGAATGGCTCTGCTATTAAGAGTACTGGCTGTTTTTACAGAGGACCTAGTTTTGATTCCCAACACCCATGTGTTGGCTAACAACACCGTAACTCCATTTCCAGGCATACAGATACCCCTCTTCTGATCTCCAGGGATTGCATGACAGAACACACTACTACACACAAAAAAAAAAAAAAAAACAAAAATAAAAATAAAGAGGGCCAGGCGTGGTGGTGCACTCCTGTAATCCCAGCAACTCGGGAGGCAGGAGACAGGTGGATCTCTGTGAGTTCAAGGCCAGCCTGGTCTACAGAGAAAGCTCCAGACCGCTGGGACTCACAGGAGACCCTGTCTCAAAACAGACCAAACAATAAAAATAAATAAAAAAAAAAGAGATAAAAACAGAGAGACTGTAGCACACCCTTTAATCCAGCACGCAAGGAGGCGAGATGCAGGCGGATCTCGAGAGTTCAAGGCCCCGCCTGGTCTACATAGTGAGAATCCAGGCCAGCTGGGACATGAAAAAAGAAGGAGACCATATCGCAAAAAGCCGAAAAAAAAAAAAAAAAAAAAAAAAAAAAAAAAAACCAAGCACTACACTGGTGTAGGAGGTTGGTAACTGGGTCATGGTCTTATTCCATAATGAAGAGTGTCCTTGCCAATGTCACTCAGCCTCTCTTCATCACCAGAAGCAGAGGGTTAAGATTGGTCACTTAAGAGACTTTCTTATTCTAGATTATATAAGTCTGCCAGGAAGAACATTCACACCCCCAAAACAGAACATATGCCAACATCACATTCTAACTACAAAGCTAAATAGACTTTATTGATGGGTCAGAGATGGAAAATTTTAACTGAGATGAGAGTAGTGGAGAACAAACTTTGGTAATCCAATAATCTATACATTAGTTTCCCAAATAACTAACAGAACACACTGCATTCCTCAGCGTGCCTAATTGAGTTTGAGCAAGTAGAGAAAGCCATTAGAAAGACCGAAAGTGAGGGTTGTGATTCTCTACTCAAGGTGTTCTCATTCTTCTTGAAAGTTCCAAGTCAACAAATCAGATAAGTTCAGACAGGCTACGAATCCCTGGCAATCATCCCAGACCACCATTTGCCCCTGGAGTGCTTGAGGCAAGGCATAATCACATGAAGAGTGTGCCACTAATCCCTTGAGTTGTGACTGCATTAGTCTTCAGCTGACCCTAGATATTAGTATTTACTATTTCCAAAAGTCCATTGGTTTAATTCTGTGGTTGCTGAGCTGTGCCAAGCCACTGCCATGAAATACCACAGCAACTTCCCAGGGCCACAGATCTTACATGCTCCGGGGGCCATATGGACACACTTATGCCTGTTAACGAACAAGGAACTTTTTAGTTCCAACATTAACTCTTATGATATAATCTTCAATGACATGCTAGCCTTATCTTAGAGAGGAAGATTTCTCTAGTTGCATCCACTTTCCAATCATAGTAAGTGAATTAAGCTAATTTGGAAAAGATAAATGTATGCTTGTTCTCACTTGTAGTTTCCAGCTTTTATTAAATACATAAAATCATGGTATGTAATTTCAAGTTTTTATAGAGATACATAAAATCATATGTCTATATATGACATGCAAGAAGTAAAATTTTCTACGGGGACACAGGGGATTACCATGAGTTAGAAGGGGTAAGAAAAAGAAATGGAGTAAAGAGCTACAGGCTCAGTGTAGAATAAATCCATGTACAAAAATTTAAACACATCTTTTTTTTTTTTTTATAACTTTGAGCAACAAATTTGGGGGGTGTTGTTGTTTTTTGGTGTTTGTTTGTGTGTTGTTTTGGTTTGTGGAGGTTTTTTTGTCTTTTTTTCTTTTTGAGACAAGGTTCCTCGCTTAGCCCCAGATGGCCTGGAACCTATAGACCAGGGTGGCCTTAAACTCCAAGAGAGCCACCTGCCTCTTGTCTGCCTCCACGTGCTAGGATTAAAGGTGCGCACCACCATGCCCGGCTTAAAGGTGGTTCTTGGTTCTTAGCCACCATTGTGGTGCTGGAATCAAACCCAGGTCCCTGGAAGAGCAGTTGGTGTGTTCTTAACCACTGAGCCATCTCTCCAGCCCCAACAAAACCTTAAAGGGGGAGGGGGGGAATCAAGTATCACACAACGTTCCTTGTGGACTACAAACTTCAGAGACAGTACCTAATCTGATTCCAGAGTTTCAGAAATTGTATTCAACATGTGTACTCAACAGGTGTACATAGCCCATTAGTAAGTAGTTACATTTAAGAGTTAGATATAAATAGCATTTTGGTCTGCATATTATTTTCTGCTATGTTCATCTAGGATGTAAACACATCATAAGGTGTCCAGTCACTGGTTTAGCTGGTATCAAGAGTGATTCAAAGCCAGGATATAAAAAAAACCATAATCCAGCATGGTGGTGCACCCCTTCAGTTCCAGCACTTGGGAGGCAGAAGCAGGTGGATGCTCTGTGAGTTTGGGGCCAGCTTGGTCTACACTGTGAGTTCCAGCCTAGACAGTGCTACTGTCTCAAAAACCACAAGATTATAAAGATTATTCATACATTTTTCTGAATTATAAGTTCAGAAATGAGAGAGGAGGTAAAAAGATAAGAAGCAATAGTGATAATAGTGGCCATTAATTAAGTACTTACTATGTGCCAGGTTTGTACTCAGTACTTTATCTAACCTAATATCTGAATCCCATGACTGTTTATTCAGCCTGCATGCACTATGCCTATCAAATTTCCTCCATCTTGTTAGTAAACAGGTGTTATTCCAGTGCCCTCAAAGTTTCCCCTTCTGCCTTCTTAGTTTTGGCCTTTCCCATATGTCCCTGTGAACTACCCTGACATAGAGCAGCCAGTGCAGAGGAACCTTCTGCAACCCTTTGATGGATTCCCATTAGGGCTAATCATCCTAATCATCCTCTGGCCTTCCTTTCGTCACCTATTTACATTCACTTGTCTCAAACCCTCAGGATAGCTCTGTGAGGAATTACTTCACAGCCTGAAATGTGATTTCAGTTTGATCCCAGTTCTCTATGATGCCCCAGCCCATGTTCCTCTGCCGCTTCAAGAAGGTAATGAATCCCAGTCTATTCACAATTGTCCACAGTTCTTCGCTTCATACTCCAGTGCCTAGCATTCCTTGGACCTGTACTAAATCTCCACTCTACTTGATGGAGGACCAATTCCAAACATGAGGAGTTCTTGGACTGAAGTTCTAGATTCAAAACCATCAGCTTCCCAAGTTATGAGAATACTCTAGAGATTCCATGGAGGAACTTTTCAAAACCAAGAACATATTACACATTTTGCAAGAAGTAAATTGCATAGCTTAAGTCCTGTAGCCTCTGGCTTTTTAACAGTAAATTGAATCATCTGAGCAGCAAGCTTTGTCCTCAGATGCAGAAGACAAACTTGGATCCATATTTCTTCTGTGCTCCCATGGCACCCACTCTTGAAGGGCACTCGAAATATCTCTAGAAGGAAGCTGGGAATTTTATTGCTAATTTCGATAGAATTATGCCTCTCCAGAATGTTGTGTGCCTGCTGACAGCAAATCCCATCCAGAATAGTATCTTCTTGTAGAGCTGGGAGTATATCCTCAGCCCAGCCAGGCTGCTGGGAAGAGTGGTCAAAGCCATCTATCTCTGAAAAGATAAAGAATCCTACCCCAACCAGAGTCTTTTGTCTTTCAGTTACAAAATGGGATTTCCTTCTGCTTTTTGTTATAATTTATAAAATGATCTATAATTTATTATAATGTATAATTCCTTTAGAAAGGCCAATTGAGTAACCTGAGGAGGATCTTAATAGAACCAAAGCAGCCCACCACCTCTCCGTTTTAGGGGAAAGCCTTGGTTTTTCTATTCAGCCTTGCTCGTACCTTTCCCCAAATAACCATTCCATTCTTCCGACAAACAGCAGTCAGGATTATTAGAAAAACTGAAGTGATTACAGACCAATCACAGTGAAGCAAATAGCACCAGTGTGGTTTTATGTGGACAAGCTACTTTCTGGAACCAAGACGCCCTTCACTTTTCCAGCCACGATTAAGTAAATTCCCTCATTCACTGTTCTGATCAGCACCCTGGAAGGGCAAATTCATCTCTTATCTGTAATGATTTGCTCCCACTGAATAGTTTAATTACTCCAGCTCACCAAAGGTTCAGGTCTGTTGTAATTAGAATACCATAAACTTCAACTGGGTATAACAAGGACAGCCATCTGTGTCTTTACTCTGACCTGTTTTTACAAGTTCTCCAAAGAAAGTTTTTAAAACTCTGAGAGCCACGGATTCAGACCCGTGATTCAAGAATTCTTCTGGGGCAAAAAGAGCAGAAGCTGAGTTTGTTGTTTACATAAAGTTTACTGTCTGAAGCTTACAGGAAGTTGATACTTTTGCTTAGGTAGACTACAACTCAAGTAAAAATTATTAGGCTTAGGATAAGAGCAAAATAAAAGTGTCCATTTTTTGGATCATATGGGTTATGTGTGCACATGTGTCACATGGAGAGGGAGAATTATATGGCTAGATCATAAAACAATAAAGGAAACATGAGAAAGAAAAAAGAGACCTTAATGGAATGGGAGGAAAAAAAGAACGAAGAGGTAACAGAATACACAGGACATGAAAGTGGAAGGCCAACTATTGTGGGCAGGAAGGGGGCCTGTGAGAGAGGAAGAGGAGGCGAGAAGTGGGGAAGAGGAGCGAAAGGACAAAGTATGCATGCAAATACCATCCCTAAACCCATTACTTGTATTCTAAAATTTGATTAAGTAAAAGAACTTTAAAAGAAAGAGGAACAGCAAAATGGCTCACCAGGGTAAAGGGACTTGCTGCAACCCTGAAGATCTGAGTCCAATTCTGCACCCACTTGGAAGAAGGAGAAAACCCACTCAGATAAGTTGTCCCCTGACCTCCATACAGATGCCATGGCACACATGTGACCCCACACTGTTATAATCACCAAATGTATCTTGGCCCCTGGCCTTACAGCATTTCTGCCCCCTCTCCACAATGGTCCCTGAGCCCGGGAGGGCAGAGGGTTTTGATATAGTTGTCTCCCATGGATCATACTCTGGAGTATCTTATTTTATGCACTTTGGCAAGTTGTGTTTCTCTAAGGAATCACATCTGTTGCATGAGGAAACTTCACTGGTGAGAGTTGAGAGACACAATAATGTCTTTCTTCTTCTTTTGCTTAAAGAACAAAATAAACAGCTAGGAATATAGTTCAGTGGTCAGAGCCCTTGTTTAGTGTGTACAAGGCTGTGGGTTTAAAAGTAGAATAGTCCGCTGGGCGCATGCCTTTAATCCTAGCACTGGGGAGGAAGAGGCAGGTGGATCTTTGTGAATTCAAGGCCAGCCTGGTCACAGAGTGAGTTCCAGGACAGCTGGGGCTACAGGGAGACCCTGTCTCACAACAAACAAACAAAACAAAACACACACACAAAAAAAGTAAATAGTCAGTATGACAAATTTTAAAGCTAATAGGATTTACATGCAGCTTCCTCAAGTTCACTTCAATGAAGATTGAGGAAGTCACCAGTTTAAAGCTAACATGGCAGGTAGCAAAGCCAAGGTGAACCCCTTAAACATATGTTTCCTACTAGTTCCTACAGACTATGCATAGCACCAAATGTCCATTTAAACAGGCTCTACCTTTTTGTAGCTTAACCTTTTATATATTTTAGAATATCAAAGAACTAAATGAAAATCATCAGTTTCACTCAAAACCAACTTACTAAATGTTGCTTGTGTGCCAGAGGTTGTTTAAGATCCTAGGCAAAGACAATCAGTTTGGTCCAAGTAGGTCTTTTGCCCTCAAGGAAACTCCAGTCTAATGGGACTCTAACAATACCGTGCTGTTAAATTTGAAAATAGATGTTTAGGAATATTTCTTCTTACTATCTAGTATTTAGCAAGATTTTGACCAGAAACTGTTTTTGTTCAGAGATGGACAGCCTTCAACAGACTAATTCCTCCTGCTACCTAACATGATTAGAAAGATCCCATTCTAAAAGTAAGCATCTGCCATTTCCCTCCCAAGTTTGGAAGTCAATTTACAGGAGCCACACCTGACTGAATTCCTAATGGCCTATTTTAACTATTGTGAATTTGCCTTAAGTAGTGTGATTAACCTCTCCTGAAAAAGATCTTTGGCTAAATATAGAGCAGTTACTTTAAGGAGAGGTCCCTTTGGATGCCAAAGTTCTCCCAAGAGTCAAGAGTGGGAGTCGGAAAGACAGGGGAATGAAAACACATGGAAGTACACCTCGAGAAATGTAGAAATGGACCTGCTGCTTGAATAGATTCTACATAACCCCACACAGGCAACAGAAGCCTGAATCAAAGCTTCTAAGTGTAGATGGGATGAAAAGATCTTCCATGGATAATAAAGCTCCCTCCCATCCAACTTTCTCCTCCTAATTTATAGGCTTGTATTGGAACGGAGACAGGTGAAACCATTAGAAGTCAAAGGAAAGGGTCTGTGTATTATTAATCCCATCATTAACTTAGTTCAAATGTGTCAGAATCAAGAGTACTGCCCCACACTATCCGCCACGTGTCCTGTGCCACCTAGAAGACAAAGGATAATGGAGAGGCTTAAGAACATTGTGGTTTGTGCTGGCCCCTCCACAGGTAAGTATTGAGATACTGAAGTTTAAGAAAATGAAAATCGAAAACACACCATGTGTGCTGAATGCTTCCCTTGTCAACTGCTAGACATGGATGGGAGGGAACCTCAACTGAGGAATTTTCCTCCATTGGACTTGCCTTAGCGACGGTGTCTGTGGGGCTTTTCTGTGATTGTTGAATGATGTTAGAGCCCCCAACCCACTGTGGGTAGATGCCAACCTTGGCAGGTGGTCCTGTGTTGTACAAGAAAGCAGGCTGAGCAACAGGCCAAAGAGCAAGCCAGTGAGCAGCATTCCGCCAGGGGTGTGCGCCAGGATTCCGACCCTGAAGTCCCTAGCCTTGGACCTTCCCTGCAAGGGGAATATGCTTGAAAGCAAACACAAAAACCTTTCCTCCCCAAGTTGGGTTTGGTCAATATTTTCACATATCAGTAGAAAGTAACTGTGTTGGATAGCTTTTATGTCAACTTGAACCCCCTGGGTTGGGAGCCTCGGTTGGGGGATTGGCTCCATTGGACGGCATGTGGGCCACATCTGTGAAGTAATTTCTTGATTGTCCGAGCAATGTAGGAGACCAGCCCACATATGGGTTGGTGCCACCCTGGGCAGGTATTGTGTACTGCATAAGAGGACAGGGCTGGGCAAGGGCCAAGGAGCAGCCAGTAACAGCATTCCTCCATGGCCTGCCGCTTCAGCTCCTGTTCAGGTTCCGCCCTGAGTTCCCTGCCTATGGGCTCCCTAAGTGATGAACTGTGACCCAGGAAAATGTAAGCTGAATAAACCCTTTCCTCCCCAAGTTTGGGGTCAATCAGAGTAAGTTTTGTCACAGAATGGAAGACAAACTACAACAGTAACTAATACAAAGCAGAACCAGGACCATGGATATTGTAAGACAGACCTGAAATATTGTTTGGGGAGAATATATGAAGTGTTTGGATCGCCATTGGTCTGAAAAGCCAGGTACCAGACTGTGGGATATTGTAAGGCAGCCTGGCCATGTTGTGTTGGGGGAAGAATTGTGAAGTTATGTGAGCTTGGAAAAACCACTGAGTACTTAGAAGCTAAATGAGCTTTTACTGTGGGCTTGGAACAGTTGTGCTGAAGAAATGGGGATGATGGATGTCTGGCTTATGAAATTTCAGGGAAGGTAAAACAATCAGGCCATTTGTGAGATATTTAATTAAATCTGTGGTTTCTTTTCAGCTGTGATGAAAAAGAGACAAGAATCACTGACATGAAGTATTTGTTTTACTGGGCACTTGAGACTGGTTAGCTAGGGCTTAAGGATCATGTATGAGTAACAGAGACCAGTCTCACTGAGAAAGAATCTCCTAGGACATATTTCCTCGGCTCAGCAGACAGAGGTTATGGTCCAGATGGGTCATGGCTGCACATCAAACTGGCAGCAGAACTTAGCAATGCAAAAGAGTCTCCCAGGTGGTACTGGTATTGAGAGAAAGGAGGGGTTGTGGAGTGACTCTAAGCCTTTGTACCCAAAAAAGATCAGAAGAGGCCACTAGTGAATGTGCAGCCTGGATTGTGATGAAGACTCCCAGGACTGAAGGGGTCTTCGCAACAGAATGTGAGGCGTGGCAACCAACTGAGGCCAGGAGAGGTCAGTGGTAAGGTACACGCCTCGATCTAATGGAGACCCGCAACAATTGGAGTGCTAGCCATGGAACAAGTCGGCATGGTGCTATGGGGGCTGCGCGCAAGAAGGGATGCTGCACAAGCCCGTTTGGAGCCCAGAAGATTCCTGAGTGAATCCAGCACTGTCAACACTGAGCTTCCTCACTAGACTTTTGATTCTTCTCTTTTTGAAATGACACTAATCAACTGGTTGAGAGATGTTGGATTATTTTAAGGAGACACTGAGCTTTTAAAATGTTGGAATTTTTAAAGACTGTGAGATTTTAAACTTGCATATTTTATGTTCTAATATTAATATTAACATGAGATCTCGTCTCGGGTATAAGAGATAATAAGAATGTGGTTGAATAGTAATACATTTTGGTAGTGTCAAGTTGACAAGGAAGTGCAGTGTGCTGGATAGCTGTCAAGTGCAGCCTGAGGGTGAATAAACCTTTCCTCCCTACAGTTGGTTTTCCCAGTGTTTTTATCACAGCAATAGAAAATATACGAGAACACCATGTGAATGCTTGCAAACATTTAGCAGTGCTAAGGAAGTTCAGGAGTGGAGCTAAGCCCTCCTACTCATGACCTTCAAATGATCTGTCAAGATACAGATGTGCCATTTTGGGCTTAGAGTAAAACATCTCTCAGGCTCCATGTGTGGCCTTAAAACTTCTGGCCTGGGGCGGAGAAACTATGTTGAGCACACTACTCTGCAGGGACGGTCGACCGCACCATGTGAGCGCTTTACTCCAATCAGACTCCAGTTAGGATCGAACCCTCTTCGTCCCCTGCACGACGTTGCGATGCTGAGAAGTTCACATACATCAAAAAAATAATCAAAGACAGGCCTAAATGCCATCGAGGGCTGCAATGTGAGAATCTATTCGTGCAATCGGAGATGATCACTGTCTTATCTTCAGCGCAACTAACTTGGTGCAGCTGTTTTTCTCTTCTATGTAGGTTCTTTGTGACAGGCACCTCTGTAAGAGCTCAGTCCCATGATCTCATAGGACTACAGAAGATGGGAGTCAGATGCCAGCTGACACTACAGTGTGACTGAGAACCTGCAATTCAGTACACCATCATGCTGTGCAGACAGAGAGGAGAGAGAAAAGAGGCCCACCCCAGCTTTCTGCCACTCACAACAGCTTGCAATGACCTCCATGCTGGATTCTGTGCCATAGTTACATAACAGGGAGTTGTAATCTACAACACAGACTCACTACATAACCCTTAAAGAACTGGTGAAATTGAAGGTGTTGAAACTTCAGAATCTAACATTTAAGACACAAAAAGCTGAAACCGGGAAAGACTCTTGGACCTTTAAAGATAGAACAGGCACAAACCAGATCTTTGTGTGCATGCCTGTGAATCCCAGCCACTTAGCTAGGAGGTTGAGGCAGGTGGTTCAAGAGTTCAAGGCCAGTGTACTACATTACAAAACAAAAGTGATGGTAAAGGGGCAGTCAAATGTCTTGGTGTCAAAAAACAACCAAGAGTCATAAGCTTACAGATAGCATTAAACAAACACCTATCCCTGTTGGACTAAATAAAGTAGAAAACACACAATTGGGCTCTGTTTTGTGTAGCTCTGTAGATGGTGCTCAGCTCAGAGTCCAAATGAATGGCCCTCCTCAAATAGTGTTAGACACAGAGTGAGTAGGCTTTTTACAGCAATTCTGCAGGGATGCAAAAAACACATGAATTACAAGCCACATTTCAACCCATATTTTATACTGGCGACATCTAATGCTCATTCTTTTTCGCTTTCTACCCCTGGCCAAGGAAACTGTAAGACATGACTGCCCTTCCCCTATCACCTTATAGCACAGGACTAAAGTGCCTCTAATAAGGAGGACCAACACTGTGGGACCCTTGCTGTGCCAGGTGCTTGACTAAGTATGTGAGTTGTATTAGTTTGTGTTTTGTCAAAATACACTCATAATGTAATTCATATTCTCATTTGATAAAGAGAAAATCACCCTAAGGTGACAATAGCTAGTAAGCAAGGCCTAAACTCAAAACAAGCCAGCCCAGTGCAAAGTGTGGAGTCACAACCTCTGTCCTCTGCCACCTCCCGTTTCTCCCCTCACCCCAGAACTTTGATCACTAGTAAATACTAGCTGGTTGTCTGATATTAAGCAGGATCTCTTCTGCACTGAGACAGATGTTCTTGTCCTTTAAGATCTTCTGTTACATTTGGAAGAGACAAATATCTATGTGTAAACAAAGAAGGAAGATGATCATTTTGAACAGTGGCATATTTTATAGACAGAATGAAGCAGAAGTTAACCTAAGAAAGACAAAGGTGGTTCAGAGAGTTACAGGAAGAACCAGTTATGTTACACCCAAAGCTGGGTGGAAGTGTTTCAAATTCAAAGGCCAAGAGTAAGATACAACTTTTTGGCATGTTTGAGCAAAAGCAAAACCATGTTACCAGAGTATGTGAGCAAGGGTAAAGTGATAACAAGATGAGCTGAGGAAGGCAGGAGGAACAGACTGTTCAGGTGGGTGGGGGGGGGGTGGGGGGTGGTCCTGCTGGTGGTCCTGGGAATGAGATGAATCTTTTTCTAAATACAATGGGAAGTTATTAGAACATTTTCAGTCAGAAAATTTAATATAGTCCGTACTAATATTATAAAAATGAGGTTGGATATGGTGACATAAGCCTGCCAATTTTCAGCACTTGGAAAACTGTGCAAAAGATAGGTCGTGAGTTCAAGGCTAACCTGGGCAGCACAAGTTTTGGACCAGCCTTGGTTATAGAGTGAGATCTTGGTCTCAACAACACAGCATCATTTAGTCCTCAGGCAGATTGACAAAGCAGTAAAAGAGGACTGACCACTAGGACAGAAAGATAGGTGATAAATAGATTCAGTGCTGGGGGAAATGGCTCAGGGGTAAGAGCCCTTGCAGGAACCATGGAAACCTGAGTTTCAGATCCCAGAATCTACATAAAAGCAGGTGCTTGCGGGTCCGATATCTTCAGAAGCTCTGGGAGCAGAAACAGGATGATGAATGACCCAGGCTGGGCTACCAGGTTCAGGAGACCCTTGTCTCAGGAATAAGTCAGAGAATGATAGAGTAAGACACATGACTGCCTCCTCTGGCACTCCATGTGTAAACCGCACATATACAAGATACACAAACATACATGCACTCATCCAATTCCAATGGCATAACTACCAAAAGTAGGAGAAGATTGAATGTGGAAGAGGACTTGCATGGAGACAGTGCCTTTTGCTAATTCAGGGAAGTTGTATGAAGCCCCGGATGTGGATCATGTTGAATGAGACACCCTTAAGAACTTTACTGGATCTGCTAAACAGATGTCTAGAGCTCAGAGGGATTAAGCAAAGGCTATAAATTTAAACTAGAAGTCAGCAGCATAGTGAAAAGGAAGTTATAAACGTAGCTTCAAGTTGGGGAATGACCCAATGCTTTCAGTGACATAGATCCAGAAGAATTTCCTTAGGGAATTGCTGTGGACAAAGCAGATGAAAAGAAGGTTCCAGAGGAGAAACAAAAACTTCCGAATGAGCAGCCCTGACCATCAGGGGGCTGTGAACTCCAGAAGAGACATGCTGCTGGGCAGAAAGACCTATATCACTTGATGCTAACACATTAAGAGGAGGTTTTAATGATCTCATCTCTGCCATGAATTAAAGTAATGAATTTGAACAAGTCACTTTTCTTCTCACTGAGTTTATGGGTCTGTAAAATGACTCTGGCCTCACAACAATTTTTTCAACAAATCAAATGAAATAATGTATGTTAATCATTAACGGTTATTGGTTTATGCCAAGTGCTTAAAACACAGTAGCTGAGTGGTGCCTTGTTGACCTTCTGGTCTAGTGAAAAGAACTTGACTTTGGCCTCAAAAAGACCTTATTTGGAATCTTTGCTCAAAATCTTTTATTGGTAGTATGTCATTTAGAAATCTCTGAGTCTACAACTGTAAAATAAGGAAAAATAACAATTACCACTTGGTGACAGAGTAAAGACCACAAGGATTGGTGCAAGTCCGGTAGAGTATAAATCCACATATCTGCCTAGTTTTTTTTTCTGTTGTATAACCATTATTATTGCCTATGCCTCACAGCTAGAATATGATGCAGTGCTGAGATCAGCTTCTAAGAGCCAGCATTTGGGCTCTACATCCAGTGTTCTTCCTTCAATATGCTGCCACCCAAAGCACTCTCCAGCTAGCCTGTCCATCACCTTTATCAACATGAATAACACTATTCCTAGAAGCCCAGCATCTCCTCACCCATACCCTAAAGCCAGAACATTAACATCTGTGATCTAGAACTTATGCAATATCATGATGCTCAAAAGAGCTTTCCTTAGAGAAAGAAGCAAAACAAACAAATAAAAACAAACAAACAAACAAACAACAAACAAAATACCCACAGGCCTATGAATACAATTCCCCTTTCTTTAGAGTCCTATGTAGATAGTGAGAAAGAATGAGATAAGAACTGAATCTCTACACTTACCTACAAAAAGCTAAGCTTGCATATGCACCTGATTTATATTTTAGGACTAAGAAATAAAATTTTAGAGGCTGGGAGAAATTGCCAGCAGTTAAGACCACTTCACATTCTTGAAGAGGGCCCAAGTTCAGTTCCTAGCAACTCACATGACACTGCACAGCCATTGTAACTCTAGTTCCAAGGATCTGATGTAGATGCCCTCGTCTGGCCTCTGGCGACATTACACAACACAGGGGTAGTACTGTACATACATGAGACAAAACTACCCTCATCAAAATGAAAAGTAAATAATTTTTAAAAATAAAATAGTAAAATTTTTACAATAATGAAAAGAACACAAAGCAAGCACTGACATGAAATAAACAGTAAATTCCGATGAAACAGTGGGAAAAGAAACAGAAATAAAATAGCATCTTCACATGCAAAGCTACTTGCTTTAGGTATTGAAGAAATGGCTCAGGGGTTAAAAGAGAGCTTGCTTGCTCTTAAAGGAACAATTCAGTTCCCAGAATTACATCAGGAAGCTTACAACAGCAACTCTAGACCTTAGGGATCTCTTCCCTTTTTCTGGACTCCACAAACACTGCAACAAATGTCACACAGGCACACACAACACACAGGCACACACACACACACACACACACACCAAATAAAAATAAATATTTTTGTTAAAAATGACGTTGCCTGATTAGTGAATAAAAGAATATGTTAATATGAACAAAATAGTATAATTACCTCTATAAAAATTCTTGATATTAGCAGAGGGAAAATGTCTATAGTAGGGATTATGATATTTTCCATGATTAACTATATCCTATTCTAACGGTACTTAGTAAATAGCATGAATACCAATACAACCATGGATATTATATTTTATATTTGCATGTTCAAGGATTTATTGCTTATATGAATATTATTCATTTTTCTTTAGCGAAGTGCTGTGCATTTACTTTGAATAACAGACCTTCACTTGAAACAAATATTATTAAAATGACTCCCACACAAGGAAATAAAAAAGACTGAGATGAATCGGACTGGTTATACACATGTACCCTGAGCATGAAATGAGACACTAGGAAGGAACACAAAGCTTTTGAAGGAGATAAACTAGACTTTGATGGTAGATGAAATAAAGCGAAGGAATTGGAAACAAATTCCCTAAATTAAATGAAGCTACATTTATGCTCTGACTGGATCTGAAATCCATCTGCTAGGCTCTGTGAATGGTTCCCAAGATGTTTTCTTTTTACACCTAGGAGAAGAAAAATTCGCAGGCTAGCCTAAAGTCTTGCTCTTCCTCTTCCTCTTTTGCACATACACAAACAAAAACTGTAAAATCATACAAATATAACACAATAAATTACTACATTGAAAAATAGTTTAGGGTTAACTTATATATAACAGAGTTAAGAAATCACCAAACGTACAAAACTGGCTGTATCCTCAGTGATTTCTGTACTCTGATCAACTTAATTTCTGGTTGTTTGGACAGCCAAAATTATGACCATGTGAACAACTTGGAAGATGGCAGGTCAACACTCTGCCTGCTGGCTGGTGTTCTTTGTACCTTTTGTTCTGGGTGACACAAGGTGGTAAACTGTGGCCCTGACAAGTCAATGAGATTGTCCTTGGTGGGTGCGGAGCAGGAAATGCATGGGTCTATTCAGGGTTATGTGTTTTCAATAAAGACCCTGCAAAGAAGAAATGCTTTTGAAATGAACTTTTTCCCAAGGGAAGGTTCAGAATTTTAGATCAATGTGTTATAATGAGGAATTGATGGGTCCTCCCCAAGCCTCCTGGAGAGCAATTAAGAGAGCACTGCACCTCAGCCGGGATGCTGTGGGAACGAGAGAACACAGCTAAGACAAAGAAGGAAGGCCACTGGCCCTACCAGTGGAAAGCAACGGGAGCATGTGAAGGCCACTTCACTTTCCATTCTTGGTATATTTTGCATTCTCAGAACTGAGAATGACAAATCTCTGTACTATCTTCAACAGAAAGTCTTGCGCAGGTGATCCCATCAATCTTGGAGTGTTTCTAGGAGACTAGATTTTCTCCATAGAGAAACACCCATTGTTTGATTTCCCCATGCTAGGGTATTATTGAATTAGGGATGCCACATGCTGGGTCTTTAAGTAACTAAGGCAGTCTCTGACATCAGACCCAGGGCAGGACAGCTGTGGGGACATAGCTTCTCAGCCATGAAACACAGAAATCCACAGACTACAAGTGGCAGACACTGACTGGGAACTAGTCAGTAAACATCCAACATCTACTAAGCTACTCACTTGTTGCACATCTCTCCAAGGCCCTAGGTTATTACAACTGCTCTAATTCTGATTTCCAAGTTCACTGGATACCTGATATCCAGTCATACAGAGTCTCTGAAAGTACATAAATAATTATTACAAAACAGAAGTAAAAAGACTAACTTCTTAGGCACAACTGTTGTGAAGGTTAACTTCGATTGTCAAATTAGTTGGAATATGGAATCAACTAAGAGACAACCTCCGGGTGGAGATACTATGAGGCATATTCCTGAAGGCAAGGATTAAAGACTCTGAAGGATGGGCCCAGCACCTTCCAGCAGCATCCCAATGAGAGGAGGTCCCAAAGAAATGCAGTGCTGTTTGCCTGCCTCTGCTTCTGGTGAGTGAGTCAAATCCATTGGTGCTGCCGACTTTGTCTACCATCAGAACCCAATTTCCGGTCTTTCCCATGTAAACTGTAGAACAGAGGCTCTCCAGGGAATCTTCTAGACCTTGGGTACCAGATTGGGACTGGCTGAGGTATTTACTTTACTCTCAGCCTCTCCAGGATTCAAACACAGTTGTTGGATTACTCTAGCTCCATCCTGTAAGCCAATCTAATAAATTCCTTTTTTTATAAACATATTTTTCTATCAGTTGTGTTCACCTAGAGAACCATGACTAATATATTTATGAAACATAGAGTGCTAGTAGCCCCGGCCAGCACATCAGGAGAATGTTTCAAATGACTCTCCAGTTAGATAGCTACTCCTAAGCCCAAGACTGACATCACTTCAAAGAAATAAAAACTGGTGGCCCCAAAGTCACCCCAATTCATGCTGCTGCTGAACCTGCTAGCCCAGTGGTGCTACAAAGAATAGACCAATACTTGCATAGGAACCTTTAAAATAGACCTGTCTCGACAGAACTCATTTCTAATAGCAAACGTCCCTGTGCATGTAGTATTTATGGCCAAAGTTGTCCGCGTACAAGTGGTGTTTTAAAATAACTTCATTTTATGAACTTTGTATAATGTATGAAAAATCTGAGTCAGGTTTTGAGTGCCCCTGGGGACAAACCTTGAGCAAATACTTCTTATGATTAGAAATTTGCAAGAAATTTACACTTCCATGCAGAAACTTCTGATGATTTCTTTTGATTTGGTTTTAACCAAGAAAAAAATCTCCTTGAGCAACTCAAAGAAACACTTGGGATGCAAATGCATTCTGTCTGAGCCCAACAGAATATTTCCCCAACTCCTTGCAAACTGGGCTTCCGTGCTCATCCTCTGATATCTCCCGTTATCACGGTGATAAGCCCAGCCCAATGAATCAAGTGCTGAACACATACGAAGTGCCTGGAAAGAGATATTGAAAAATACCACATAACTACAGGAATAATTCTGTTTATAATTTAGTCCTATCGGCTATAGAGAATATGAAGAAACCATATTTCTAAGAAGAAGCCACTATAAAATGGAAGATGGATTAGCTATTCTTTTCCAAAAGAGTATAGTCTATAAGCTCCTGTCCCATAGAACCTAGGTAGATGGGCCCCATACTATGCCCCTTGTATATTGCCTACGGTAAGGAAACACTTCTTCCTCTCTCTCCTCTCTGCTCTACTCTCTCTCTCTCTCTCTGCTCTCTCAACCCCACCCTCAAATCCATCAAAAAGAAATCTGCCTCCTTTTGTTCATCCATCCCACCTGGCTCTTACAATCTTTCCCCTCTTCTTCCACATGATTCCTGACCTTGGAGACAGAGGTTTGAAACAGGCATCCTATTCAGTGGAAACACACGTGTGGCTCCCTGGCGCTCTGAACATTCCAATTTTGGATTTCTGTGTTAATAACTATTTGCTACATAAGGCAACTTCTCTGGTGGAGTTGAGAGTTCCCTTCATACTATGCATAGAGGCTGCGTTTGAAGATGGTCACTTAGGAAGTACTGCAATAGTCTCTGTAACCATTGGGATTTGGAGCTAAGATCCATGAATGAGAGAGAGCATATGCTGCGTTGTTTTCCTGGTCTGTTGCTTCCACTTAATATACGTTCTGGTTCCATCCGCTTACCTGCAAAGTTCATTTTTCTTNGACTTTCCTAGGGCTTTTGACCAGTTTTATAGTATGAGAAGAGAGTTTCTGCCTGTGGAGTAGGTCTCAAATCCAATCAGAAAGGAGGTGGTTACCTCCATGAGAGTCTAAAGACTTTCCTAGGGCTTTTGACCAGTTTTATAGTATGAGAAGAGAGTTTCTGCCTGTGGAGTAGGTCTCAAATCCAATCAGAAAGGAGGTGGTTACCTCCATGAGAGTCTAAAGACTTTCCTAGGGCTTTTGACCAGTTTTATAGTATGAGAAGAGAGTTTCTGCCTGTGGAGTAGGTCTCAAATCCAATCAGAAAGGAGGTGGTTACCTCCATGAGAGTCATAGCAAGCAGTATTGCACCAGTGGACACTTCTTGCCTGACAGGTCAGTACTGTAGCATACAAGGTCAACCTCTGAGTAAGACTGCCCCTATGGCTCCTTCCTGTACTAAGAATGCTAGCCACCAGTTCAGTTCCAATTTGATGTCTCTAAGTCCTACAAGTGAGGTCTGTGCTATCTTCAGGAGTCAGGTCTTACTTTCTAGTTCTGATTGTCAGCCAAGAGCAGCTGCAATAGCCTGTGTTGTTTTGGAGGCCTCTGGCCATCCTGATCAACAATTCCCACCCCCATCACTGGAATTTCATTTGCTTCTGCATGGCATCTGGGATCATCACTATCCATGCAGGCAGGGTTCCTTCCAGGAGGTGTTTTTTTTAAACGTGTGACAATGATCCCTTTTACCATCGGTGCATGGACCTGTGAAAACCTGATATTCAGTTTTCTGCCAGTGCTACCTGAAGGCTATAGAGGTGCTTAAATCAGCAATGGAGCTGGGAATTTATTGTAATACTCCTGACTCTCTGAATCAAATGTACTTTGGTTTTAAAAGCACTTTTATTAGGAAATATTACTACCATACAGAATGTTCTGGAGAACAATAAAACAACATAACAATCACCCTGATCAAATGTTGACATGTTTGTATATAAGTTTATGATCACAAAAATATGGATACAACCAGCTTTATTTTTATTTCTCACTATTGTTTCTTAATTGTCATGACTTCTTTCTGTGGCAATTTGTGTTTTTCTGATAATATTTTTATTTAAGTATATTTATTTAAATTTTTGACATTCTGTGCAATTTAATCTTAGGGATATCTAAGTAGAAATATAGCTATTTTGTTTTTAGTTGCCACTAATACCTCCTTAGCTCCCCTCTCAACTTTTGGATGAATACTGTAATAATTATGCCTACTTATATAACTTTATTTTAGATTTATATTCATGCTTTTTTTCCCCTTCCTTTATTACTTTTTGTACTGATCAAGTTGTTTTCCAATACTTATCCTACCCTCTACCTTTTGTATTTTCTTCCTTCTCTTCTCTGTCTATTGTCTTTTTCCCCCTCTTTCAGAATGTGTGATCAGAATGCATGTATACATGTACGGAATTGTCAAACAGCAAATATAATTTAGAAAAGAAAAATACACTTCTTAGATTAGCACTTATTTTAATTATTTTTTATTAATTTTTATACATGTATGAATGAACTGTCTCCATGTAGGTTTGTGCACCCGTGTCATGCAATACTGCAGAGGTCAGGAGAGGGTGTCAGATTCCCCTGGAACTGGAGTTAAAGAGGGTTCCCAGCCACCATGTGGGTGCTGGGGATCAAACCCAGGTCCTCTGCAAGAGCAGTGGGTGCTCTTAACCGCTAGGCCATCTCTCCAGCCCCTAGTTTAGCACTTTTATGTAAAGTGAAGGTTGGGACTGAGTAGGGCTGAATGTGTGTGTGTGTGTGTGTGTATGTGTGTGCGCGCGTGCATGTATGTGTGTGTGTCTGTCTGTGTCTGTGTGTCTGTGTGTGTCTGTGTGTCTGTGTGTGTCTGTGTGTCTGTGTCTGTGTTATATGTGTATGCACATGTGTGTGGAGGCCAGAGGTTGATGTTCAACGTCTTCGCCAGTTACACTTTCTGGTGATCTGGAGATCACTGACAGAAAGATCACATTTCAAGAGAAACTGTGTTTTGCCAGGTGTGGTGGTGCACACGCCTTTAATCCCAGCACTCAGGAGGCAGAGGCAGGTGGATCTCTGTGAGTTCAAGGCTGGCCTGGTCTTCAGAGTGAGTTGCAGGACAGCCAGAGCTACAGGGGAGACCCTGTCTCAAAAAAGGACCAAAAAGAAACTGTGTTTTTTGATTTATCATTTTGGAAGCAAACCACTAATAATCTTTATTCTTCCTTTGTTGAACGTAGACCCCAAAAGTAAACAAAATTTATGCTAAAAATGAAATATAATAAGGAAAATTATTATTGGCAGTAATAGTTCCTTGAAAGCTTCCATCAGTCCCGGCAGAGGTTCCTTGCCAAGATTTGAGAAGAGTTTGGAGGGACCATACTATAGATACCCTAATATTTAGAACATAATATAGATACCTAATATTCTTTAGTTGTATGGGGCCGAATATTACAGAGGGCAGAATCAGTCTCTGTCATTTAGATCATTTCACAGGTTGTGATTCCAAATTGATTAAAACCACTGATCTACAAAAATGAGAACACGGAACTATAAATACTAGAAAGAACCTTCCATGAACCTTGTGGTATTTCAGAGTTAAGTTACAAGTCATGCAACTAAGCATCCACAGACACGATCACATGTTGCTCCATGTCTAGGGTTAAGGTCAGAACTCCTTCAATAGCACTCAGTGAGGGTCCAGGAGAAAGAATCTACAAGAAAGGCTTTAAGTCCTCAGGCATAAATGAGAGGGAATCCTTACCAAACAAGTACATTCTGTGTAGAAAAAGATAACAGGCTAGAGAGATGGCTCTGCTATTAAGAGTACTGGCTGTTTTTACAGAGGACCTAGTTTTGATTCCCAACACCCATGTGTTGGCTAACATTCACCTGTAACTCCATTTCCATGGCATACAAGCCCCTCTTCTGACCTCCATGGGATTGCATGACATGGGTACACTTACACACTTACAGGAAATATGCTCATACACATAAAATAAAAATAAAGAGGGCCAGGCGTGGTGGTGCACTCCTGTAATCCCAGCACTCGGGAGGCAGAGACAGGTGGATCTCTGTGAGTTCAAGGCCAGCCTGGTCTACAGAGAAAGCTCCAGACCAGCTGGGACTACAGGGAGACCCTGTCTCAAAAACAGACCAAACAATAAAAAATAAATAAAAATAAGAAAGAGATAAAAACAGAGAGACTGTAGCACACGCCTTTAATCCCAGCACTCAGGAGGCAGAGGCAGGCGGATCTCTGAGTTCAAGGCCCGCCTGGTCTACATAGTGAGATCCAGGCCAGCTGGGTCTAAGGGAGGTACCCTAGTCCAAAAAGACCAACAAAAAAAAATAAAAAAAAAAAAAAAAAAAAAAAAAAAAAAAAAAAAACCAGCTACACTGGTGTAGGAGGTTGGTAACTGGGTCATGGTCTTATTCCATAATGAAGAGTGTCCTTGCCAATGTCACTCAGCCTCTCTTCATCACCAGAAGCAGAGGGTTAAGATTGGTCACTTAAGAGACTTTCTTATTCTAGATTATATAAGTCTGCCAGGAAGAACATTCACACCCCCAAAACAGAACATATGCCAACATCACATTCTAACTACAAAGCTAAATAGACTTTATTGATGGGTCAGAGATGGAAAATTTTAACTGAGATGAGAGTAGTGGAGAACAAACTTTGGTAATCCAATAATCTATACATTAGTTTCCCAAATAACTAACAGAACACACTGCATTCCTCAGCGTGCCTAATTGAGTTTGAGCAAGTAGAGAAAGCCATTAGAAAGACCGAAAGTGAGGGTTGTGATTCTCTACTCAAGGTGTTCTCATTCTTCTTGAAAGTTCCAAGTCAACAAATCAGATAAGTTCAGACAGGCTACGAATCCCTGGCAATCATCCCAGACCACCATTTGCCCCTGGAGTGCTTGAGGCAAGGCATAATCACATGAAGAGTGTGCCACTAATCCCTTGAGTTGTGACTGCATTAGTCTTCAGCTGACCCTAGATATTAGTATTTACTATTTCCAAAAGTCCATTGGTTTAATTCTGTGGTTGCTGAGCTGTGCCAAGCCACTGCCATGAAATACCACAGCAACTTCCCAGGGCCCACAGATACTTACATGCTCCGGGGGCCATATGGACACACTTATGCCTGTTAACGAACAAGGAACTTTTTAGTTCCAACATTAACTCTTATGATATAATCTTCAATGACATGCTAGCCTTATCTTAGAGAGGAAGATTTCTCTAGTTGCATCCACTTTCCAATCATAGTAAGTGAATTAAGCTAATTTGGAAAAGATAAATGTATGCTTGTTCTCACTTGTAGTTTCCAGCTTTTATATAAATACATAAAATCATGTATGTAATTTCAAGTTTTTATATAGATACATAAAATCATATGTGTATATATGACATGCAAGAAGTAAAATTTTCTACGGGGACACAGGGGATTACCATGAGTTAGAAGGGGTAAGAAAAAGAAATGGAGTAAAGAGCTACAGGCTCAGTGTAGAATATATACATGTACAAAAATTTAAACAAATACTTTTTTTATTTTTTTTAACTTTGAGACAAAGTTGTGGGGGGTTTTGTTTGTTTTTTGTTGTTTGTTTGTTTGTTGTTTTGTTTTGTGGAGGTTTTTTTTTGTCTTTTTTGAGACAAGGTCTCCTCGCTATAGCCCCAGATGGCCTGGAACTCTATAGACCAGGGTGGCCTTAAACTCACAGAGAGCCACCTGCCTCTTGTCTCCCAAGTGCTAGGATTAAAGGTGCGCACCACCATGCCCGGCTTAAAGGTGGTTCTTGGTTCTTAGCCACCATGTGGTGCTGGGAATCAAACCCAGGTCCTCTGGAAGAGCAGTTGGTGTTCTTAACCACTGAGCCATCTCTCCAGCCCCAACAAATACCTTTAAAGGGGGAGGGGTGGAATCAAGTATCACACAACGTTCCTTGTGGACTACAAACTTCAGAGACAGTACCTAATCTGATTCCAGAGTTTCAGAAATTGTATTCAACATGTGTACTCAACAGGTGTACATAGCCCATTAGTAAGTAGTTACATTTAAGAGTTAGATATAAATAGCATTTTGGTCTGCATATTATTTTCTGCTATGTTCATCTAGGATGTAAACACATCATAAGGTGTCCAGTCACTGGTTTAGCTGGTATCAAGAGTGATTCAAAGCCAGGATATAAAAGAAACCATAATCCAGACATGGTGGTGCACCCCTTCAGTTCCAGCACTTGGGAGGCAGAAGCAGGTGGATCTCTGTGAGTTTGGGGCCAGCTTGGTCTACACTGTGAGTTCCAGCCTAGACAGTGCTACTGTCTCAAAAACCACAAGATTATAAAGATTATTCATACATTTTTCTGAATTATAAGTTCAGAAATGAGAGAGGAGGTAAAAGATAAGAAGCAATAGTGATAATAGTGGCCATTAATTAAGTACTTACTATGTGCCAGGTTTGTACTCAGTACTTTATCTAACCTAATATCTGAATCCCATGACTGTTTATTCAGCCTGCATGCACTATGCCTATCAAATTTCCTCCATCTTGTTAGTAAACAGGTGTTATTCCAGTGCCCTCAAAGTTTCCCCTTCTGCCTTCTTAGTTTTGGCCTTTCCCATATGTCCCTGTGAACTACCCTGACATAGAGCAGCCAGTGCAGAGGAACCTTCTGCAACCCTTTGATGGATTCCCATTAGGGCTAATCATCCTAATCATCCTCTGGCCTTCCTTTCGTCACCTATTTACATTCACTTGTCTCAAACCCTCAGGATAGCTCTGTGAGGAATTACTTCACAGCCTGAAATGTGATTTCAGTTTGATCCCAGTTCTCTATGATGCCCCAGCCCATGTTCCTCTGCCGCTTCAAGAAGGTAATGAATCCCAGTCTATTCACAATTGCCCACAGTTCTAAGCTGTGCTTCACTTCATACTCCAGTGCCTAGCATTCCTTGGACCTGTACTAAATCTCCACTCTACTTGATGGAGGACCAATTCCAAACATGAGGAGTTCTTGGACTGAAGTTCTAGATTCAAAACCATCAGCTTCCCAAGTTATGAGAATACTCTATAGAATTCCATGGAGGAACTTTTCAAACCAAAGAACATATTACACATTTTGCAAGAAGTAAATTGCATAGCTTAAGTCCTGTAGCCTCTGGCTTTTTAACAGTAAATTGAATCATCTGAGCAGCAAGCTTTGTCCTCAGATGCAGAAGACAAACTTGGATCCATATTTCTTCTGTGCTCCCATGGCACCCACTCTTGAAGGGCACTCGAATTATCTCTAGAAGGAAGCTGGGAATTTTATTGCTAATTTCGATAGAATTATGCCTCTCCAGAATGTTGTGTGCCTGCTGACAGCAAATCCCATCCAGAATAGTATCTTCTTGTAGAGCTGGGAGTATATCCTCAGCCCAGCCAGGCTGCTGGGAAGAGTGGTCAAAGCCATCTATCTCTGAAAAGATAAAGAATCCTACCCCAACCAGAGTCTTTTGTCTTTCAGTTACAAAATGGGATTTCCTTGCTTCTTTGTTTTATAATTTATAAATATGATCTATAATTTATTATAATGTATAATTCCTTTAGAAAGGCCAATTGAGTAACCTGAGGAGGATCTTAATAGAACCAAAGCAGCCCACCACCTCTCCGTTTTAGGGGAAAGCCTTGGTTTTTCTATTCAGCCTTGCTCGTACCTTTCCCCAAATAACCATTCCATTCTTCCGACAAACAGCAGTCAGGATTATTAGAAAAACTGAAGTGATTACAGACCAATCACAGTGAAGCAAATAGCACCAGTGTGGTTTTATGTGGACAAGCTACTTTCTGGAACCAAGACGCCCTTCACTTTTCCAGCCACGATTAAGTAAATTCCCTCATTCACTGTTCTGATCAGCACCCTGGAAGGGCAAATTCATCTCTTATCTGTAATGATTTGCTCCCACTGAATAGTTTAATTACTCCAGCTCACCAAAGGTTCAGGTCTGTTGTAATTAGAATACCATAAACTTCAACTGGGTATAACAAGGACAGCCATCTGTGTCTTTACTCTGACCTGTTTTTACAAGTTCTCCAAAGAAAGTTTTTAAAACTCTGAGAGCCACGGATTCAGACCCGTGATTCAAGAATTCTTCTGGGGCAAAAAGAGCAGAAGCTGAGTTTGTTGTTTACATAAAGTTTACTGTCTGAAGCTTACAGGAAGTTGATACTTTTGCTTAGGTAGACTACAACTCAAGTAAAAATTATTAGGCTTAGGATAAGAGCAAAATAAAATTGTCCATTTTTTGGTACATATGTGTGTATGTGTGCACATGTGTCACATGGAGAGGGAGAATTATATGGCTAGATCATAAAACAATAAAGGAAACATGAGAAAGAAAAAAGAGACCTTAATGGAATGGGAGGAAAAAAAGAACGAAGAGGTAACAGAATACACAGGACATGAAAGTGGAAGGCCAACTATTGTGGGCAGGAAGGGGGCCTGTGAGAGAGGAAGAGGAGGGCGAGAAGTGGGGAAGAGGAGCCGCAAGGACAAAGTATGCATGCAAATACCATCCCTAAACCCATTACTTGTATTCTAAAATTTGATTAAGTAAAAGAACTTTTAAAAAGAACAAGGAACAGCAAAATGGCTCACCAGGGTAAAGGGACTTGCTGCTAAGCCTGAAGATCTGATTTCAATTCTGGCACCCACTTGGAAGAAGGAGAAAACCCACTCAGATAAGTTGTCCCCTGACCTCCATACAGATGCCATGGCACACATGTGACCCCACACATGTAATAAATCACCAAATGTATCTTGGCCCCTGGCTCTTACAGCATTTCTGCCCCCTCTCCTACAATGGTCCCTGAGCCCTGGATGGCAGAGGTTTGATATAGGTGTCCTACCCATGGATACATACTCTGGAGTATCTTATTTTATGCACTTTGGCAAGTTGTGTTTCTCTAAGCTAATCACCATCTGTTGCATGAGGAAACTTCACTGGTGAGAGTTGAGAGACACAATAATGTTCTTTCTTCTTCTTTTGCTTAAAGAACAAAATAAACAGCTAGGAATATAGTTCAGTGGTCAGAGCCCTTGTTTAGTGTGTACAAGGCTGTGGGTTTAAAAAGTAGAATAGTCGCTGGGCGCATGCCTTTAATCCTAGCACTGGGGAGGAAGAGGCAGGTGGATCTTTGTGAATTCAAGGCCAGCCTGGTCTACAGAGTGAGTTCCAGGACAGCTGGGGCTACAGGGAGACCCTGTCTCAAAAACAAAACAAAACAAAACAAAACACACACACAAAAAAAGTAGAATAGTCAGATGATCAATTTTAAAGCTAATAGGGATTTACCTGCAGCTTCCTCAAAGTTCACTTCAATGAAGGTTGAGGAAGGTCACCATTTAAAGCTACATGGCAGGTAGCAAAGCCAAGGTGAACCCCTTAAACATATGTTTCCTACTAGTTCCTACAGACTATGCATAGCACCAAATGTCCATTTAAACAGGCTCTACCTTTTTTGTAGCTTTAACCTTTTATATATTTTGAATACAAAGAACTAAATGAAAATCATCAGTTTCACTCAAAACCAACTTACTAAATGTTGCTTGTGTGCCAGAGGTTGTTTAAGATCCTAGGCAAAGACAATCAGTTTGGTCCAAGTAGGTCTTTTGCCCTCAAGGAAACTCCAGTCTAATGGGACTCTAACAATACCGTGCTGTTAAATTTGAAAATAGATGTTTAGGAATATTTCTTCTTACTATCTATATTTTAGCAAGATTTTGACCAGAAACTGTTTTTGTTCAGAGATGGACAGCCTTCAACAGACTAATTCCTCCTGCTACCTAACATGATTAGAAAGATCCCATTCTAAAAGTAAGCATCTGCCATTTCCCTCCCAAGTTTGGAAGTCAATTTACAGGAGCCACACCTGACTGAATTCCTAATGGCCTATTTTAACTATTGTGAATTTGCCTTAAGTAGTGTGATTAACCTCTCCTGAAAAAGATCTTTGGCTAAATATAGAGCAGTTACTTTAAGGAGAGGTCCCTTTGGATGCCAAAGTTCTCCCAAGAGTCAAGAGTGGGAGTCGGAAAGACAGGGGAATGAAAACACATGGAAGTCACCTCGAGAAATGTAGAAATGGACCTGCTGCTTGAATAGATTCTACATAACCCCACACAGGCAACAGAAGCCTGAATCAAAGCTTCTAAGTGTAGATGGGATGAAAAGATCTTCCATGGATAATAAAGCTCCCTCCCATCCAACTTTCTCCTCCTAATTTATAGGCTTGTATTGGAACGGAGACAGGTGAAACCATTAGAAGTCAAAGGAAAGGGTCTGTGTATTATTAATCCCATCATTAACTTAGTTCAAATGTGTCAGAATCAAGAGTACTGCCCCACACTATCCGCCACGTGTCCTGTGCCACCTAGAAGACAAAGGATAATGGAGAGGCTTAAGAACATTGTGGTTTGTGCTGGCCCCTCCACAGGTAAGTATTGAGATACTGAAGTTTAAGAAAATGAAAATCGAAAACACACCATGTGTGCTGAATAGCTTCCCTTGTCAACTTGCTAGACCTGGATGGAGGGAACCTCAACTGAGGAATTTCCTCCATTGGACTTGCCTGTGACTGTGTCTGTGGGCATTTTCTTGATTGTTGAATGATGTTAGAGCCCCCAACCCACTGTGGGTAGATGCCAACCTTGGCAGGTGGTCCTGTGTTGTACAAGAAAGCAGGCTGAGCACAGGCCAAAGAGCAAGCCAGTGAGCAGCATTCCTCCATGGGTGTGCTCCAGATTCCTACCCTGAGTCCCTGCCTTTCCTTCCCTTGATGATGGGTTGTGAGCTATAACCCAAATACACCCTTTCCTCCCCAAGTTGGTTTTGGTCAATATTTTCATCATATCAGTAGAAAGTAACTGTGTTGGATAGCTTTAGTGTCAACTTGACACACCTGGGTTGAGGGAGCCTCAGTTGGGGAATTGGCTCCATTGGACTGGCCTGTGGCCACATCTGTGGAATATTATCTTGATTGTCGAGCAATGTAGGAGGACCCAGCCCACTATGGGTGGTGCCACCCTGGGCAGGTTATTGTGTACTGCATAAGAGGACAGGCTGGGCATGGGCCAGAGGAGCAAGCCAGTAAACAGCATTCCTCCATGGCCTGCGCTTCAGCTCCTGCTTCCAGGTTCCTGCCCTGAGTTCCTGCCTTGGGCTCCCTAAGTGATGAACTGTGACCCAGGAGATGTAAGCTGAATAAACCCTTTCCTCCCCAAGTTGGTGTCACTCAGAGTATTTTGTCACAGCAATGGAAGACAAACTACAACAGTAACTAATACAGAAGTCAGAACCAGGACCATGTGATATTGCTAAGACAGACCTGACCATATTGTTTGGGGGAGAATTATGGAAGTGTTTGGATCCTTGGTCTGGAAAAGCCAGGTACCAGAACTGTGGGATATTGCTAAGGCAGACCTGGCCATGTTGTTTGGGGGAGAATTGTGGAAGTGTTTGAGCTGGAAAAACCACTGAGTACTTAGAGCTAAATGAGCTATTTCTGTGGAGCTTGGAACAGTTGTGCTGAAGAAATGGGGATGATGGATGTCTGGCTTATGAAATTTCAGGGAAGGTAAAGACAATCAGGGCCATTTGTGAGATATGTTAAATTAAGAATCTGTGGTTTCTTTTCAGCTGTGATGAAAAAGAGACAAGAATCACTGACATGAAGTATTTGTTTTACTGGGCACTTGAGACTGGTTAGCTAGGGCTTAAGGATCATGTATGAGTAACAGAGACCAGTCTCACTGAGAAAGAATCTCCTAGGACATATTTCCTCGGGCTCAGCAGACAGAGGTTATGGTCCAGATGGGTCATGGCTGCACATCAAACTGGCAGCAGAACTTAGCAATGCAAAAGAGTCTCCCAGGTGGTACTGGTATTGAGAGAAAGGAGGGGTTGTGGAGTGACTCTAAGCCTTTGTACCCAAAAAAGATCAGAAGAGGCCACTAGTGAATGTGCAGCCTGGATTGTGATGAAGACTCCCAGGACTGAAGGGGTCGCAGACAGAATGTGAGGCTTGGCACCAACTGAGGCCAGGAGAGGTCATTGGTGAAGGTACAGCCTCAGATCTAATGGAGACCCCAACATATTGGAGTGCTAGGACCATGGAACAAGCTGCATGTGCTATTGAGGGCAGAGCCAAAGAAGTGGAGCTGCACAAGCCCTTTGGAGCCCAGAAGATCCTGAGTGAATCCTCCTGTCCAACACTGAGCTTCCTCACTAGACTTTGATTCTTCTCTTTTGAAATGACACTAATCAACTGGTTGAGAGATGTTAGATTATTTTAAAGAGACATTGAGCTTTTAAAGTCTTTCCCATTTTAAAGACTGTGAGATTTTAAACTTGCACTATTTTATGTTCTAATATTAATATTAACATGAGATCTCGATCTCGGGTATAAGAGATAATAAGAATGTGGTTGAATAGTAATACATTTGTATGTCAATTAGACAAGGAGTCATTGTGCTGGATAGCGTCAGTGAGCTGAGGGTGAAATAAATTCTTTCCTCCCTAAGTTGGTTTTCACCAGTGTTTTTATCACAGCAATAGAAAATACTAGAACACCATGTGAAATGCTGCAAACATTTAGCAGGCTAAGGAAGTTCAGAGTGGAGCTAAGCCCTCCTACTCATGACCTTCAAATGATCTGTCAAGATACAGATGTGCCATTTTGGGCTTAGAGTAAAACATCTCTCAGGCTCCATGCGTGGCCTTAAAACTTCTGGCCTGAAATTGCCACTACTGAGGAGCAGATTGTCTAATGTTGAGAAGTCTATTCGGTGTCACACATCAGGCCAGGACTGATGTCACCATGGTGCTTTATCTTCAGCGCAACTAACTTGGTGCAGCTGTTTTTCTCTTCTATGTAGGTTCTTTGTGACAGGCACCTCTGTAAGAGCTCAGTCCCATGATCTCATAGGATACAGAAGATGGGAGTCAGATGCTCAGCTGACACTACATGTTGACTGAGAACCTGCAATCAGTACCCATCATGCTGGTGCAGACAAAGGAGAGAGAAAAGAGGCCCACCCCAGCTTTCTGCCACTCACAACAGCTTGCAATGACCTCCATGCTGGATTCTGTGCCATAGTTACATAACAGGGAGTTGTAATCTACAACACAGACTCACTACATAACCCTTAAAGAACTGGTGAAATTGAAGGTGTTGAAACTTCAGAATCTAACATTTAAGACACAAAAAGCTGAAACCGGGAAAGACTCTTGGACCTTTAAAGATAGAACAGCACAAACCAGATCTTTGTGTGCATGCCTGTAATCCCAGCACTTAGGAGGTTGAGGCAGGTGGTTCAAGAGTTCAAGGCCAGTGTACTACATTACAAAACAAAAGTGATGGTAAAGGGGCAGTCAAATGTCTTGGTGTCAAAAAACAACCAAGAGTCATAAGCTTACAGATAGCATTAAACAAACACCTATCCCTGTTGGACTAAATAAAGTAGAAAACACACAATTGGGCTCTGTTTTGTGTAGCTCTGTAGATGGTGCTCAGCTCAGAGTCCAAATGAATGGCCCTCCTCAAATAGTGTTAGACACAGAGTGAGTAGGCTTTTTACAGCAATTCTGCAGGGATGCAAAAAACACATGAATTATAAGCCACATTTCAACCCATATTTTATACTGGCGACATCTAATGCTCATTCTTTTTCGCTTTCTACCCCTGGCCAAGGAAACTGTAAGACATGACTGCCCTTCCCCTATCACCTTATAGCACAGGACTAAAGTGCCTCTAATAAGGAGGATCAACACTGTGGGACCCTTGCTGGGCCAGGTGCTTGACTAAGTATGTGAGTTGTATTAGTTTGTGTTTTGTCAAAATACACTCATAATGTAATTCATATTCTCATTTGATAAAGAGAAAATCACCCTAAGGTGACAATAGCTAGTAAGTAAGGCCTAAACTCAAAACAAGCCAGCCCAGTGCAAAGTGTGGAGTCACAACCTCTGTCCTCTGCCACCTCCCGTTTCTCCCCTCACCCCAGAACTTTGATCACTAAATACTAGCTGGCTGTCTGATATTAAGCAGGATCTCTTCTGCACTGAGACAGATGTTCTTGTCCTTTATGATCTTCTGTTACATTTGGAAGAGACAAATATCTATGTGTAAACAAAGAAGGAAGATGATCATTTTGAACAGTGGCATATTTTATAGACAGAATGAAGCAGAAGTTAACCTAAGAAAGACAAAGGTGGTTCAGAGAGTTACAGGAAGAACCAGTTATGTTACACCCAAAGCTGGGTGGAAGTGTTTCAAATTCAAAGGCCAAGAGTAAGATACAACTTTTTGGCATGTTTGAGCAAAAGCAAAACCATGTTACCAGAGTATGTGAGCAAGGGTAAAGTGATAACAAGATGAGCTGAGGAAGGCAGGAGGAACAGACTGTCAGGGCCTCTGGGGTCCTGGGAAGGAGATGAGATCTTTTTCTAAATACAATGGGAAGTTATTAGAACATTTTCAGCAGAAAATTTATATAGTCCGACTTAATAATTATAAAAATGAGGTGGATATGGTGACATAAGCCTGCAATTTCAGCACTTAGGAAACTGTGCAAAAAGATATGTCTGTGAGTTCAAGGCTAACCTGGGCAGCGTACTAAGTTCTGTGCTAGCCTGAGGTATAGAGTGAGATCTTGTCTCAACAACACAGCAGTCATTTAGTCTCAGTGCAGATTGACAAGAGCAGTAAAAGAGGACTGACCAACTAAGGACAGAAAGATGAGGTGATAAATAGATTCAGTGCTGGGGGAAAATGGCTCAGTGGGTAAGAGCCCTTGCAGTGTAACCATGGAAACCTGAGTTCAGATCCCCAGAATCTACATAGAAAGCTGGTCTTGACCATGTGTGCCTATATCTTCAGAGCTCTGGGGAGCAGAAACAGGAGGATGACTAGACCCAGGCTGGCTCCAGGTTCAGTGAGACCCCTTGTCTCAAGGGAATAAGTCAGAGAATGATAGAGTAAGACACATGACTGCCTCCTCTGGCCTCCATGTGTAAACCGCACATATACAAGATACACAAACATACATGCATCATCCAATTCCAATGGCATAACTACCAAAAGTAGGAGAATGATTGAATGTGGAAGAGGACTTGCATGGAGACAGTGCCTTTTGCTAATTCAGGGAAGTTGTATGAAGCCCCGGATGTGGATCATGTTGAATGAGACACCCTTAAGAACTTTACTGGATCTGCTAAACAGATGTCTAGAGCTCAGAGGGATTAAGCAAAGGCTATAAATTTAAACTAGAAGTCAGCAGCATAGTGAAAAGGAAGTTATAAACGTAGCTTCAAGTTGGGGAATGACCCAATGCTTTCAGTGACATAGATCCAGAAGAATTTCCTTAGGGAATTGCTGTGGACAAAGCAGATGAAAAGAAGGTTCCAGAAGAAGACACACTTCCGAATGAGCAGCCCTGACCATCAGGGGAGCTGTGAAGCTCCAAAGAGACATGCTGCTGGGCGAAAGACCTATATCACTTGATGCTAACACATTAAGAGGAGGTTTTAATGATCTCATCTCTGCCATGAATTAAAGTAATGAATTTGAACAAGTCACTTTTCTTCTCACTGAGTTTATGGGTCTGTAAAATGACTCTGGCCTCACAACAATTTTTTCAACAAATCAAATGAAATAATGTATGTTAATCATTAACGGTTATTGGTTTATGCCAAGTGCTTAAAACACAGTAGCTGAGTGGTGCCTTGTTGACCTTCTGGTCTAGTGAAAAGAACTTGACTTTGGCCTCAAAAAGACCTTATTTGGAATCTTTGCTCAAAATCTTTTATTGGTAGTATGTCATTTAGAAATCTCTGAGTCTACAACTGTAAAATAAGGAAAAATAACAATTACCACTTGGTGACAGAGTAAAGACCACAAGGATTGGTGCAAAGTCCCTGGTAAGTATAAATCACACAATCATGCCTAGTTTTCTGTTTATAACCATTATTATTGCCTATGCCTCACAGCTAGAATATGATGCAGTGCTGAGATCAGCTTCTAAGAGCCAGCATTTGGGCTCTACATCCAGTGTTCTTCCTTCAATATGCTGCCACCCAAAGCACTCTCCAGCTAGCCTGTCCAATCACCTTTATCAACATGAATAACACTATTCCTAGAAGCCCAGCATCTCCTCACCCATACCCTAAAGCCAGAACATTAACATCTGTGATCTAGAACTTATGCAATATCATGATGCTCAAAAGAGCTTCCTTAGGAGAAGAAGCAAAACAAACAAATAAAAACAAACAAACAAACAAACATACAAACAAAATACCCACAGGCCTATGAATAACAATTCCCCTTTCTTTAGAGTCCTATGTAGATAGTGAGAAAGAATGAGATAAGAACTGAATCTCTACACTTACCTACAAAAAGCTAAGCTTGCATATGCACCTGATTTATATTTTAGGACTAAGAAATAAAATTTTAGAGGCTGGAGAAATTGCTCAGCAGTTAAGACCACTTCACATTCTTGAAGAGGGCCCAAGTTCAGTTCCTAGCACTCACATGACAACTCACAGCCATTCGTAACTCTAGTTCCAGATGATCAGATGCCCTCTTCTGGCCTCTGCAGACATTACACACACACATGGGTGTACTTACATACATGTAGACAAAACACTCATACAAAATACAAGTAAATAATTTTTAAAAAATAAAATAAGTAAAAATTTTACAATAATGAAAGAATCACAAAGCAATCACTGACATGAAATAAACAGTCAAATTCTGACTGAAACTGGGAAAAGAAACAGAAATAAAAATAGCATCTTCACATGCAAAGCTACTTGCTTAGGTATTGAAGAAATGGCTCAGGGGTTAAAAGAGAGCTTGCTGCTCTTACAAAGGACCAGAGTTCAGTTCCCAGGAATTACATCAGGAAGCTTACAACAGCAACTCTAGACCTTAGGGATCTCTTCCCTTTTTCTGGACTCCACAAACACTGCACAAATGTGCACACAGGCACACACACACACAGGCACACACACACACACACACACACACAAATAAAAATAAATATTTTTTAAAAAGTTACTTGCCTGATATAGTGAATAAAAGAATAGTTACTATGAACAAATAGTATAATTACCTCTAGTAAAAATTCTTTGATATTATCAAGGGAAAGATGTCTATAGTAGGGATTATGATTTTTCCATGATTAACTATATCCTATTCTAACGGTACTTAGTAAATAGCATGAATACCAATACAACCATGGATATTATATTTTATATTTGCATGTTCAAGGTTTTATTGCTTTATGAATATTATTCATTTTTCTTTAGCGAAGTTCTGTGCATTTACTTTGAATAACAGACCTTCACTTGAAACAAATATTATTAAAATGACTCCCACACAAGGAAATAAAAAAGACTGAGATGAATCGGACTGGTTATACACATGTACCCTGAGCATGAAATGAGACACTAGGAAGGAACACAAAGCTTTTGAAGGAGATAAACTAGACTTTGATGGTAGATGAAATAAAGCAAGGAATTGGAAACAAATTCCCTAAATTAAATGAAGCTACATTTATGCTCTGACTGGATCTGAAATCCATCTGCTAGGCTCTGTGAATGGTTCCCAAGATGTTTTCTTTTACCCCTAGGAAGTTCGCAGGCTAGCCTAGAAGTCTTGCTCTTCCTCTTCCTCTTTTGCACATACACAAACAAAATACTTAAAATCAATACAGAAAAACACATAAATTCTACAGAAAAATAGTTTAGGGTTAGACTTATATATAACAGAGTTAAGAAATCACCAAACGTACAAAACTGGCTGTATCTCAGTGATTTCTGTACTCTGATCAACTTAATTTCTGGTTGTTTGGACAGCCAAAATTATGACCATGTGAACAACTTGGAAGATGGCAGGTCAACACTCTGCCTGCTGGCTGGGTTCTTTGTCCTTTTGTTCTGGGTGACACAAGGTGGTAAACTGTGGCCCTGACAAGTCAATGAGATTGTCCTTGGTGGGTGCGGAGCAGGAAATGCATGGGTCTATTCAGGGTTATGTGTTTTCAATAAAGACCCTGCAAAGAAGAAATGCTTTTAGAAATGAGACTTTTCCCAAGGGAAGGTTCAGAATTTTAGGATCAATTGTTTAATGAGGAATTGATGTGTCTCCCAAGCCTCCTGGAGAGCATTAAGAGAGCACTGCACCATACAGCTCGGGATGCTGGGGAACAGAGAACACAGCTAAGACAAAGAAGGAAGGCCACTGGCCCTACCAGTGGAAAGCAACGGGAGCATGTGAAGGCCACTTCACTTTCCATTCTTGGTATATTTTGCATTCTCAGAACTGAGAATGACAAATCTCTGTACTATCTTCAACAGAAAGTCTTGCGCAGGTGATCCCATCAATCTTGGAGTGTTTCTAGGAGACTAGATTTTCTCCATAGAGAAACACCCATTGTTTGATTTCCCCATGCTAGGGTATTTATTGAATTAGGGATGCCACATGCTGGGTCTTTAAGTAACTAAGGCAGTCTCTGACATCAGACCCAGGGCAGGACAGCTGTGGGGACATAGCTTCTCAGCCATGAAACACAGAAATCCACAGACTACAAGTGGCAGACACTGACTGGCTAACTAGTCAGTAAACATCCAACATCTACTAAGCTACTCACTTGGCACTCTCTCCAAGGCCCTAGGTTATTACAACTGCTCTAATTCTGATTTCCAAGTTCACTGGATACCTGATATCCAGTCATACAGAGTCTCTGAAAGTACATAAATAATTATTACAAAACAGAAGTAAAAAGACTAACTTCTTAGGCACAACTGTTGTGAAGGTTAACTTCGATTGTCAAATTAGTTGAATATGGAATCAACTAAGAGACATACCTCTCTCAGCAAGCCTATGAGGGCATTTCCAAGAAGGATTAATGAGAAGAAGAATGGGCAGCACCTTCCAGCAGCAGCCCAGATGAGAGGAGGTCCAAAGAAAATGCAGTGCTGTTTGCCTGCCTCTGCTTCTGGTGAGTGAGTCAAATCCATTGGTGCTGCCGACTTTGTCTACCATCAGAACCCAATTTCCGGTCTTTCCCATGTAAACTGTAGAACAGAGGCTCTCCAGGGAATCTTCTAGACCTTGGGTACCAGATTGGGACTGCTGAGGTATTTACTTTACTCTCAGCCTCTCCAGGATTCAAACAACCATTGTTGGATTACTTAGCCTCCATCCTGTAAGCCAATCTAATAAATTCCTTTTTTATAATACATATTTATTCTATCAGTTGTGTTCACCTAGAGAACCATGACTAATATATTTATGAAACTAGAGTGCTAGTGCCCGGCCAGCTACATCAGGAGAATGTTTCAAATGACTCTCCAGTTAGATAGCTACTCCTAAGCCCAAGACTGACATCACTTCAAAGAAATAAAAACTGGTGGCCCCAAAGTCACCCCAATTCATGCTGCTGCTGAACCTGCTAGCCCATGTGCTACAAAGAAGACCAATACTTGGCATATGAACCTTTAAAATAGACACTGTCTCAGACAAGAACTCATTTCTAATTAGCAAACTTCCCATTGCATGTATTTAGTGGCCAAAAGTTGTCCACTTACAAGTTGTGTTTTAAAATAACTTCATTTTATTGAACTTTGTATAATGTATGAAAAATCTGAGTCAGGTTTTGAGTGCCCCTGGGGACAAACCTTGAGCAAATACTTCTTATGATTAGAAATTTGCAAGAAATTTACACTTCCATGCAGAAACTTCTGATGATTTCTTTTGATTTGGTTTTAACCAAGAAAAAAATCTCCTTGAGCAACTCAAAGAAACACTTGGGATGCAAATGCATTCTGTCTGAGCCCAACAGAATATTTCCCCAACTCCTTGCAAACTGGGCTTCCGTGCTCATCCTCTGATATCTCCCGTTATCACGGTGATAAGCCCAGCCCAATGAATCAAGTGCTGAACACATACGAAGTGCCTGGAAAGAGATATTGAAAAATACCACATAACTACAGGAATAATTCTGTTTATAATTTAGTCCTATCGGCTATAGAGAATATGAAGAAACCATATTTCTAAGAAGAAGCCACTATAAAATGGAAGATGGATTAGCTATTCTTTTCCAAAAGAGTATAGTCTATAAGCTCCTGTCCCATAGAACCTAGGTAGATGGGCCCCATACTATGCCCTTGTATATTGCCTACTGGTAAGGAAACATCTTTCTCTCTCTCTCTCTCTCTCTCTCTCTCTCTCTCTCTCTCTCTCTCAGAATCATCATCAAAAAGAATCTGCCTCCTTTTGTTCATCCATCCCACCTGGCTCTTACAATCTTTCCCCCTCCTCTTCCACAGTGATTCCTGACCCTTGGGAGACAGAGGTTTGAAACAGGCATCCTATTCAGGGATAAGCACCTGTGGCTCCTTGCTCTCTGCACATTAGCCAATTGTGGATTTCTGTGTTAATAACTATTTGCTACATAAGGCAACTTCTCTGGTGAGAGTTGAGAGATTCCTTCATACTATGCATAGAGGCTGCTTTGAAGATGTGTCACTTAGGAAGTCTGCAATAGTCTCTGTACCTTGGGATTTGGAGCTAAGATCCATGAAGGAGAGAGAGCTATGTCGCTTGTGTTCCTGAGTCTGTTGCTTCACTTAATAACAGTTTCTAGTTCCATCCGCTTACCTGCAAATTTCATTTTTCTTTACTTCTAAGGAGAGAACTCTGTGGTGTAAATGTACAATATTTTTCTTTTCCATTCATCACTTGAAAGACATTAAGTTGTTACCATTTCTTAGCTATTATGAAAAGAGCAGCAACAAACATGGCTGTGCAAGTATCTCTGTAGTAGGATGAGTCCTTTGTGTATAGGTCAAGGAGTCACATGATCATATCATATGGTAGACTTATTTTTATTTTTTCAAGAGTTCTCCACACTGATTTCCACAGTGGTTGCTCCAGTTCCTCACCAATAGTGGATGAGGGGTCCCTTTTCCCCACGTCCATGCTAGGGTTTGGTATAATTTATTCTCTTAATCTTGGCCATTCTGGCTTGGGTTAGATGAAATCTTAAAGTAGTTTTGATTTCCATTTCCCTAATTACTAAGGATGCTCAACATTTATTATGGTTTTCCCTAGCCGTTGCAATGCCCTTGGAGCATTGCTATTTTTTTTTTTTTTTAGAACTCGAAACTCTTCTATATTAAAGATAAAAACCACGGCAGAGTGGTGGTCTGGGACACTCAGCAGTTGGAAATGGCAGTTGTGGTTGGGCCGAGGTCTTGGGGGGACCATGGCAGGGCCTGGATGAGTTAGGAGGCCAGTACCCCTATGCGAACCACCTCCTCTGCCCCTGCCTCCCTAGAAACCCTCTGTACTCCACTGTCCTCTGGCTCTAGATCAGAGTCGCTCATCTCCTCATCAGAGAAGTAGCCGTCAGCCTCACGGTCAAAGTGTAGCTTGACCTTGGGCCTCTCAGCCTCTGCAGGTGGCAGTCCTGTCCCAGCCTCAGACCTAGGACCTGGGGACCTCCGGGTGACCTTGTTCTCACGAGGTGGCCGGAGCCTGCCCAAGGGCTTGGGGCTCACTGTTGGGCCAGGCACTTGGACATTACTCCCTGGAACTGGAGTTACAGACAGTTGCTAGCTGCCATGTGGTGCTGGGATTCGAACCTGGATCTTCTACAAGAAAGCCAGTGCTCTTAACTATTGATCCATCTTTCCAGCTTCTGTAGCCCATTTTTTTTCTTTTTTTTTTTTTATTGTATTTATTTATTTATTTTTAACAAATCTAGACCCGTGTTCCCACTCATTCCCCCACCCCGTCAGAGCTCGTGCATTCTGCCAAACATGCTTTCCATGTCTTAGTCTTTCTCAATATTTTCCATGGGGACGTTGACTGTTTTGAGCAGAAGTTCACTGTTTCAGTCAGTTCTTTGATGCAGTATTTTCTGTTGTTGTTGTTGTTTCCAAAATGCATTATGTCCAACTGCTTTGTACAGAAGCTCAGGGGGCCCTACACAAGAAATACTTACAACTGGGTAATTGGCACTAGCATCCACAGATGAGGGATACCATTCGTCGTTTGTTTTTCTGGGACTGTGTTACTTCACTCAGCATGATGTCCTCTAGCTCCAGCCATTTTCCTGCAAAGCTCGTGATGTCGTCTTTCTTTACTGCTGCATAGAACTCCATTGTGTAGATGTACCACATTTTCTCTATCCATTCGTCAGTTGAGGGGCATTTAGGTTGGTTCCAGCTCTTTGCTATTGTGAAGAGAGCTGAAATAAACATGGCCGTGCATGTATCTCTGTGGTGGCGTAAGTCTTGAGGGTACATGCCCAGGAGTGGTATGGCTGGGTCGGGTGGCAAGTTCATTCCAAGTCTTCCAAGGGTTCTCCACACTGCTTTCCATAGTGGCTGTACGAGTTTACATTCCCACCAGCAGTGGATGAGTGTTCCCCTTTCCCCACAACCTCTCCAGCACTTGGTATCATTTGTTTTCTTGATCCTAGCCAGTCTTACTGGAGTAAGATGATATCTTAAAGTGGTTTTGATTTGCATTTCCTTAATGATTAGTGATGTTGAGCAGTTCTTGAGGTGTTTCTCAGACATCTCTAATTCCTCGCTTGTGAAGTCTCTGTTCAGTTCTTTGCTCCATCTATTGAGCGGGTCGTTTGTTTTCTTTTTTCTTTGTTTTTTGAGTAGTTTATATATTCTGGAAATCAATGCTTTGTCAGATGTATCTGCAGTGAAGGTTTCCTCCCACTCTGTGGGATTTCTCTTCACTTCCTTGATTGTTTCTTTTGATGTACAGAAGCTTTTGAGTTTGATGAGGTCCCATTTGTCAATTGTCGACCTTAATTCTTGTGCAGCTGCTGTCTGATTTAGGAAGTCTTTTCCTACGCCTATGTCTTGTAGTCTGCTGCCAACTTTTTCTTCTATCACCTTCAGAGTTTGGGGTTTCACGTTGAGGTCTTTAATCCATCTGGAGTTGACTTTTGTACAGGGCGAGAGGTAGGGGTTTAATTTCATTCTTCTACAAGTGGTGATCCAGTTTTGCCAACACCACTTGCTGAAGATGCTGTCTTTTCTCCATTGTGGTTTCTTGGCCCCCTTGTCAAATATGAGATGGCTGAAATTATATGTGCTCAGTTTGGATCTTCAGTTTTGTGTCCATTGGTCAAAGGTCTGTTTTTGTGCCAGTACCAGGCTGTTTTATGACTATAGCCCTGTAGTCTGTTTAAAATCTGGTATAGAGTCCCTCCTGTGTAGCTCTTTTCACTCAGGATTGATTTGGCTATTGGGGTCTTTTGTTTCTCCAAATGAATTTTAAGACTTTTGTTTCCAAGCCTGTGAAAGAAACTCGGGGATTTTGA
>VZQC01004822.1:4041951-4078225 GCA_009823505.1 Rhizomys pruinosus
CACACTGCCCTCATCCCCTGGCTGCTCAGCACTCTGCCCTCAGCTCCCCTGGCCCTGCAGCACTGCCCTCAGTTCCCCTGGCCCTGCAGCACTGCCCTCAGCTCCCCTGGGCCTGCAGTACTGCTCTCAGCTCCCCTGGCCTGCAGCACTGCCCTCAGTTCCCCTGGCCCTGCAGCACTGCCCTCAGCTCCCCTGGCCCTGCAGCACTGCCCTCAGTTCCCCTGGCCCTGCAGCACTGCCCTCAGTTCCCCTGGTCCTGCAGCACTGCCCTCAGTTCCCCTGGCCCTGCAGCACTGCCCTCAGCTCCCCTGGCCCTGCAGCACTGCCCTCAGCCCCCCTGGCCCTGCAGCACTGCCCTCAGTTCCCCTGGTCCTGCAGCACTGCCCTCAGTTCCCCTGGCCTGCAGCACCGCCCTCAGTCCCCTGGCCCGCAGCACTGCCCTCAGTTCCCCTGGCCCTGCAGCACTCCCCAGCCCTCGGCCCTGCACACTGCCCTCAGCTCCCTGGCCTGCAGCGCCCTCAGCTCCCCTGGCCCTGCAGCACTGCCTTCAGTTCCCCTGGCCCTGCAGCACTGCCCCTCAGCTCCCCTGGCAGCACTGCAGTCACTGCCCTCAGTTCCCCTGGCCTGCAGCACTGCCCTCAGCCCCTGGCCTGCAGCACTGCCCTCAGCCCCTGGCCTGCAGCACTGCCCTCAGCCCCTAGGCCTGCAGCACTGCCCTCAGCAACCCTAGGCCTGCAGCACTGCCCTCAGCACACCCTGGGCCTGCAGCACTGCCCTCAGCCTCTACCTGGCCTGCAGCACTGCCCTCAGCCCCCTGGCCTGCAGCACTGCCTCAGTTCCCCTGGCCCTGCAGCACGCCCTAGTTCCCCTGCCCTGCGCTGCCCTCAGTTCCCCTGGCCTGCAGCACTGCCCTCAGCACCCCTGGCCCTGCAGCACTGCCCTCAGTTCCCCTGCCTGCCACTGCTCATGCTCACTGCCCTGCAGCTCCCCTGGCCCTGCAGCACTGCCCTCAGCCCCCCTGGCCCTGCAGCACTGCCCTCAGTTCCCCTGGTCCTGCAGCACTGCCCTCAGCCCCCTGGGCCTGCAGCACTGCCCTCAGCTCCCCTGGTCCTGCAGCACTGCCCTCAGTTCCCCTGGCCCTGCAGCACTGCCCTCAGTTCCCCTGGCCCTGCAGCACTGCCCTCAGCTCCCCTGCCTGCAGCACTGCCCTCAGCTCCCCTGGCCTGCAGCACTGCCCTCAGCTCCCCTGGCCCTGCAGCACTGCCCTCAGCTCCCCTGGCCCTGCAGCACTGCCCTCAGCTCCCCTGGCCCTGCAGCACTGCCCTCAGTTCCCCTGGCCCCGCAGCACTGCCCTCAGCTCCCCTGGCCCTGCAGCACTGCCCTCAGTTCCCTGGCCTGCGCATGCCTACCCCATGGGCCTCAGCCTGCCCTCAGCTCCCCTGGCCTGCAGCACTGCCCTCAGTTCCCCTGGCCTGCAGCACTGCCCTCAGCCCCCTGGGCCTGCAGCACTGCCCTCAGTCCCCTGGCCTGCAAGCACTGCCCTCAGTTCCCCCGGCCCTGCAGCACTGCCCTCAGGCTCCCCTGGCCTGCAGCACTGCCCTCAGTTCCCCTGGTCCTGCAGCACTGCCCTCAGCTCCCCTGGCCCTGCACACTGCCCTTAGTTCCCCTGGCCCTGCAGCACTGCCCTCAGCTCCCCTGGCCTGCAGCACTGCCCTCAGCCCCTGGCCTGCAGCACTGCCCTCAGTCCCCTGGCCTGCAGCACTGCCCTCAGTTCCCCTGGCCTGCAGCACTGCCCTCAGCCCCTGGCCCTGCAGCACTGCCCTCAGTTCCCCTGGCCCTGCAGCACTGCCCTCAGTTCCCCTGGCCCTGCAGCACTGCCCTCAGCCCCCCTGGCCCTGCAGCACTGCCCTCAGTTCCCCTGGCCCTGCAGCACTGCCCTCAGTTCCCTGGTCCTGCAGCACTGCCCTCAGTTCCCCTGGCCCTGCAGCACTGCCCTCAGTTCCCCTGGCCCTGCAGCACTGCCCTCAGCCCCCCTGGCCCTGCAGCACTGCCCTCAGTTCCCCTGGCCCTGCAGCCCTGCCCTCAGCCCCCCTGGCCCTGCAGCACTGCCCTCAGCTCCCCTGGCCCTGCAGCACTGCCCTCAGTTCCCCTGGCCCTGCAGCACTGCCCTCAGCTCCCCTGGCCCTGAAGCACTGCCCTCAGTTCCCCTGGCCCTGCAGCACTGCCCTCAGCTCCCCTGGCCCTGCACACTGCCCTCAGTCCCCTGGCCTGCAGCACTCCCCTCAGCCCCCCCCCACCTCGCCAGCACTGCCCTCAGCTCCCCTGGGCCTGCAGTACTGCCCTCAGCCCCTGCCCCCTGTGGGCCTGCAGCACTCCCCTCAGCACACCCCCCCCCCCCAGGGCCCTGTAGCACTGCCCTTGGCTCCCCTGGCCCTGCACACTCCCCTCAGCTGTGGTCCGGAGCTCCCTCCAGCTCAGACCTGTCTGCTGCCCTCCACTCTGTTGTCAGGATCAATTTTAACCACACACACAGGCCTGTGATCACTCCCTGGCTGGCTATCAACCTTCCTGGGCTGCAGCCGGGATTTGCTTTCCCAGTGCTACCCAATGTCAGGGACTGGAGTCGACACTATATAAGTATTATTGGCTTAACTAACCACTGTAAGGCGATAGTCTTACTAAGCCCATTTTATAGAGGAAGAATCTGAAAATCTGAAAAGGTAATAATCTTTCTCCAAATTACATAGACAAGAATTTGGGCCTAGATTTATATGACCTCAAAATACATTTTCCCCAAAATTCAAGACCTGATTCTAAAACTCAGGGCTCACTTTCACTTCTCAGGGACGCTGACCCCCTTCCTTCCTACTGACTCAAAAATCAGTTTTCTAGAGTCCCCATAAATATCAGCCATCTACCTCTCCTCTACCTCTCCCAGCGCTCTCTCTCTCTCTCTCTCTCTTTCTCTCTCTCTTAACTTTTCATTACTATAACAAAATACCTAAGGGACAGCCAACTCTGTAAAGAAATAACATGTTTCTTTAGTTCACAATTGTGTAGGTTCAAGAGCACTGAACATATATTTAACCATGTTCTGGAAAGATCTTTCCTCTTTCTCCTCCTCTTCCTCTTCCTTCTCCCTGTCTCTTGTTCTCTCTCTCTCTCTCTCTCTCTCTCTCTCTCTCTCTCTTCTACCCCTCACTTCTCATTTCTGAGTCAATCTCTTCTGCAGGAAACATCTCATGACCTCTATGAGTCCCCACTTACAACACTCCACAGAATCTTCCATTAGTACTATCTGAGGTGGGGGCAAGCTTGGAGAACCACTCAAACCACTCCAAACTAGACCATATAGAAGTAGTTCTGAAAGCATTTGGCCTTCCCAGGAACAGCTCCCCAGGTGGCTTCCCTGAAGAAGAAGCACAATAAATCTCAGTTCTACTAAAATAGCCAACTGCCCATGTCTGAGCCACTATCATGTTTTGAAGGGAACATAGCTTTTAGAATAATATCAATGCCTTTTTGTTGTGGTATAAGACTCAATAATGCAAGTAAGGCTTGTTCTATACTAACAAAATGCCAAAAAAAGACACAAAAGCACTAACTAGAACCAGAAACCATTACTACTAAGTATGAACCTAGCTTTGAGGTTCTATTAAGCTTCTAGACCTTTCATAGTATATCATATACTGAAGTACATATATCCTCATTGTTCTGATTAAAGTACAGTCTTCCATTCTGAAGCAAAGATAATTCAATGTATTCAATTCTTCCTTCTTCCTCCTTTTCTCACCCCCAGTCCCCCCCAAATCAGCCAAAATTATTTTACCACAAACGGAAAAAAAAAAAAAAGAAATTAACTCACAATTTATAATCATTCTGGTATGGACCAATGACCCACAAATGAAATCTGATGAAGGTACCATGTAATTTTTATGTAAGTCCATCATGACTTTCTTTATCATTTGTATGTAAAAAGCTATTTTTTCCTGAGAACTTGCTGGACAACATCCTTTGTATAAACAGAAAAATCAAACACCCAGAGAAACTGAGACATCTACAAAAGACCAAAAAGTGGTGCATGAGAAGACCCGTTACCAGGGTTCTAGAAGTCTAAACTCCTCCTTAAAGTGGCACAACTCTGGCTGGGGAGATGCCCCAGTGGTAAAGCCCTTGCCACCCAAGAATAGGATCAGAGTTCAGATCCCCAGAACCCACATAAATGCTGAGTAGACCAGGCAACCCATCTTAATCCCAGCACTTGTCTGTTGGTCTAGGCAAAGATCTGGGTTTGGTGAGACACCCTGCCTGGACATATATGGTGCAGAATGATCAAAGAAGAGATCAGACTTCAACTGCTGGCCTCCACAAGCGGCCTCCTACACACACAAACCATGCCTATACACACATGTGAACAACACACACATACACAAAGATTGCACTGCTCATTAAGCAGGGTGCAATCATTAAAAGTTCTTCAGCCTCATATTAACTTCCTCTGTGCCTCACGGACCTCACATTTCCCAAAGGTTCAGCAGTGAATTAGACATTTTATTTAAATGCTATTTAACTAAAAGTTAAAAAGTATAATTTTCTACTGCAGAATAAGAACCAGAGAGACTAATGTGGTAGAGTTGTTAAATTTTACAAAGCTCGAGTCTCAATTTTTCAAAAAATATTGTACATTTATTTATTGAAGTGAATGAAACATTTGCTATAAAACTATTCAACAGAAAGTTTTTTAACAAAGCATAATTTACTTTTCATTTACAGAACAATGAAAAGTAGAAGGAAATCTCCTCCAAGGTATTAGAATCATGTACAGTTTCATATTTGACTAAAAAATTATTTCCCCAGCCTGTTTTCTCAACGTTAAGGATATGCAGAAAAGTATCACTTGCATTCATCATATAAATTACAGAAAAGTGATTGAAACTGCTGTGAACATTATTAAATAAAACATATACTTATTATCTGTCTTTTTGTCTCTGTCTTTTATTCAGTAGTTTACAGAACATTGACTCTTTCTCACTCTTCCTCCCACTCTGAAATTAAATTTCAATCTACTCCCAAAATTGGAAAGTCAAAAAAAAAAAAAAAAAATAAAAAAAAAAAACACAACTCCCAGCTAACCTCCATCAGGGGCATCTGAGGGTGAAATCCACACCCCGGCTGGAGATCAAGCTCTTGCAGCCTCTGGAAATGGCCCCTTTGGTTTGAGGGACCCTTGATGCCTTCTCTTCCCATGAGCAAAGATGGAGTTCTTTGTCCTGAGTACACTGGTTTCAGCATGAAGATCAAGTCCCTTCTTCTTTAACTGATTGTGCATGTGTTCAACATCACCACCCAAGACTGGCACAATGAACATGCACTCTGATTCATCCAATGTGATAACATTCAGCTACAGAACCACTGACCTGAGCTCGGCATCTTAGGCACTGGCCTCAATGTACTTCAGGGAATGTCATCAGTGTCACCAGTCACCTTCTCCAATGCAAGCATCAGAATTCAAGGCCAAGAAACAGGAAGCCTTGAAATCAAAGAAATGACTGATAGAAATACAATCCCCCATCCTTGGTAGAGCAAGTATTATAAAGATGCACTAACCGTGCCTATGTGTGTGTGTGTGTGTGTGCATGCATGCATGTGTACATGTACATATGCATGACTGTCACCTTTTCTGTTACATCTGGTATGGTAATGTTCCCATGAAGTCATGGGTAACTGTGGAAGAATACTGCAAACTTTAGATAACCCAGGGTTGGGGCTGGAGAGATGCTCAGCAGTTAAGAACACTGGCTTCTCTTGCAGAGGACCTGGCTTCAAATCCCAGCATGTACATGGTGGCTAACAACCATCCATAACTCCAGTTCCAGGGGGATCCAAAACCCTCTTCTGCCCTACATGGGCATTGCAGGACACCAGTGCACTTACCTACATTTGGGCAATCTGTTCATACACATAAAATAAAAATAAGATAGAAAGCCCAGGCTTCCAGTACACATTCATAAGGTGTCGGGAGCAGCAACCAGGAGTAAAAGTGGGGATTCGGTGAGGGAAATAGGATGGAGCCAGAGCCTGGGCCATGTCTCAGGAAACCAGGGATGCTCTTAAGGACGAAGACTCTCCCACAGACAACAGACAAGGGGTTCCTTTAGTCCATGCTTCTGAAGCACAGGCCAGTATTACAGTCACTGTTGTCACAGGAATGCAGTAAATGTTTGCCTTCTGGGTGGGTGAAAGAAAAGGAGTCAAGCAGCAGAGTCTGGGTAATTGGGGCTAGGGAACTCAAACCACAGGTAGCCTGGACCCAAACCATGGTTGGCAGGGACCCACCATTCCAAGAAGGCTTTCAATCAGCATTTCCTGCAGGGCAAGTAACTGATGAACTGACTTGGTGGGAGGGATACAAGGCAAGAATTAAGTGGAATCAATGCACCTGGCCACTTAGCTCAGCAGAAAGTTCAGATCCTGCAATCAGTACACAGTGTCAGAGAATGGCAGCCAGCAGGGGGACATGATGCTAAGACCTTGGAGACACAAGGAGATAGAGGCAGAGGGAAGAGGGGGAAGGGAAAAGAGGAGGGGAAGGAGGGAGGGAAAGAGAGTGTGAGAGAAATAAGGACTTATAGCAAAACAGAGAAGCCGAGGGAAGCTTCTGTGCTCTTTGCATGCATCATTCACATAATCAGGCTCCACTATGTACTGAATGCCTTCTTGGTGTCAGCCACTGTTCTAGGCTCTAGAACCAGAAGAAGTTCATCTGTTTGCAAAGATTTGTGTCCACCACAAGATCAGAGAGGAACAGATACTAACAATGCTCCTTCTGGAGCCAGAAAATGGGGCTCAGACACACTGGCATTATTAGCATCAGCACAGATCATTGGTGAGTGAAAGGTGAACAGAAACGTCACCTCAGAGAGTGTACATAGTTCTGACCCCTGAAAAACCCTCTTCTGTATATATTCTCTGATGTGTTCTTTAGGAGTCAAAAACTTCTCTCCTGATCAATCACTTAGTCCAGGTCCAGGACAACAACCAAAGAAACAGAGAGGGGGTCCAAAGGATACTCATCTCACTTTGAAGTTTCTGCAGAAGTCCTCAAGAACAAACCAAGGAATGAAACCTGCTTCTCTTCTCAGAGGAGACGTGATGCCTGACTCAGAGATATTAGTGAAGGGAGAAAAAGACGATCATTTTTTTACTACTTAAATGATAAGCCATTATGAATAAAGACTATATTTACAAAGAGAAGCTTCAGTGAAGGTCTGTTGGGATACTTAAAGAACTATCGGGGCTGAAGAGATAGCCTAGTGGTTAAGAGCACCCACTGCTCTTGCAGAGGACCCGGGTTCGATCCCCAGCACCCACATGGCAGCTAAGAACTGTCTGTAACTCCAGTTCCAGGAGAACTCCAGTTCCAGGGGAATCCGAGACCCTCTTCTGACCTCTGGGGCATTGCACGACACAGGTGCACAGACCTACATGCAGATAGTATACTCATACACATAAATAAATAAAATTTAAAAATGAACTGTCATAAGCAAGAGAAATGAGTCTTGTACCATGAGTCCCTCAGGAAGAATTGGGACTATTGAGATGCAAATTCTGCCTCGGTCCTCAATATTGTATCAATATCTGTTTCAATAGAAGAAAAATATTGCCACTATAGGGTTCCTTATCAAAGAAATGAGCTATCAAATATGGGAAACATGCCCAGACTATCCAAGGAGAGAGGAAGCTGCTGTGAAGATCAGTGTCTTTAGGACTAATAAAAGGGGCATATAGTGTCGTCCCAGACCTAAGGCAGTAGCACTGCAGCAGAACAGGTGAGTCTCCTAAGTCAAGTTGGTTAACAGTCATCAGTCCAGACATGGTTGGTCACTAGGAACAAAACTACAGCCAATGGGAGCAGATGAAAAGTAGGGTGAGTTTTGTCCTTACATGACTTAGAGAGTGAACTGACTGCCATCCTGTTGACTATAGACAGGCAGCCAGCCACACTCACTAGGCAAGGCTAGGAGTCAGGGCCAGACATTTACCATATGGTCTTATGGCTAATTTATCAGAGTCCAGCTGAATCCTTTGGAGTTCTAGTCTTCCAAGAAGGTACTCCAAGGATCCCTGAAAAGCCTGAGAAATTGGGAATTTGGAATCCTCATCCCTCATTTCGAGCAGCATCACTGTTACTTTATTTGTGCAATATTTCTTCAGATAAATATCAGTCTTTTTGTATCCAGTATCTCACATAATGCCCGGCGTGGTGGTGCACACCTTTAATCCCAGCACTCGGGAGGCAGAGATAGGTGGATCTCTGTGGGTTCAAGGCCGGCCTGGTCTACGGAGCGAGCTGCAGGACACCTGGAGAGGGTGAGACCCTTGTCTCAAAAATACCAAAAAAAGTGTAAAACCAAAAAGAATAAATAAATAAATAAAAAGTGTGAAAATCACAACTGTAGAGCAGACTTAGGCTCCTCGGCCTTTTCCCACATTTCCTAGAAGGAAAAGCACAGGGTTTTATGAAGTCCTCACAGGGCACAGTGGGACTAAGGTAACCTGGGAGGACCTTCAGTTCTGGGCAGCTAAAGGATAAAAAGCCTTTCCTGTCCATCCCTGTGTCACAGCTCTCTGGGTGGACGCACATAAATCTGCTTTCCCCAGCTGATATATTCCTCTGTAGCTCTAATTGCAAGGCCTGTTGACCCAAGGAGACATGGGGAAATTAAGGAGATGTTTCAGGAAGCTGTGTTTCAAATCCCAGAAGGGATACTCTGCTTATCCTCTAATCTTAAAGGTGATAGATCTCTAAAGACCAGATTCATCTTATGAGATACAGAGGAAAAGACTTCAAGTTGGAAAGACAAGTTCCCAACCCTTGAGACACCCAGTCCAGTTCACAGATGCGAGACAACAAAGAGATTGTAGAACCAAGGCCAGTCTAGTATGTGTTTCCCCCAAAGTGACAGTTTCAAGCAGCACCGCTGTCTGAGCTGCCTTAGCATCTCATTTGCCCCTCTGTATCTATCCATGTAATCGTACACATAGAGCAAAATGGAGGTGTCCTTCCATTGGAGATGGACTTATTTATTTGTGAGTTGTTATTGGGAAAGCAGACCATGGTCTATTGCAGCACAATTTTTTTCCTGATTTTGCCTACTTCTGGTCCTAAACCTGCTCACGTAAGTAGATTTCAGCTGCCCAGAGCTACTGCAAATCAAAATTCAACATACTCCTGGGGAGGGCAAAGCCAGTCTTCTTTGGATGGCTCAAACTTCAGGTCAGCTTGTCATGGAACTTAGAGATCTAGGCATTAGAAACTATTCTAGTTTGGTTTCTTCATTGCTGTGATAAAACCCAGACCAAAAGACCATCTCAACTCTCGGGTCACACAGTTCATCACTGAGAAAATTCAGGGCAGGAACATGGAGGTGGGAACGGAACCAGAGACAGTGGAGGAACGCTGCTTACTGGGTGGATTCCCCTGTTCACCCTTGTAGAGATGACATCACCCACGTGGGCCGAGATTTCTTATGTCAATTAACCATTAAAATCTCCCTCAGAGACATGCAGGCAGGCCAGTCTGATGGAAGACATTTGCAACTAAGGTTCCTTCTTCACAGGTAACTCCAATTTGTGTCAAATTGACAAAAACTAAGCATCATAGAAACCACCTGCTATTTAATGTCCCAGTTCATCTACCTCCAACCTGAGTGGGTAAAGGAGGCTCTGGATGGTGCAGTCCAATAGCACTCAAATCATATATTATTTGCATGAAGTCATGTTCATGAACATAGCCATGTAGAGTTATGACTGCTGTAATTACCCCAGAGGAACAGTAGTTGTTTTTTTTCTGGTTGGTTTCCCAGCAAACTATATACAAAGCCATTATAAGTAGGCTGTGAGCTTTGCAAGGAGACCCTTGCACTAAGGCTATGTGTCACTCATTGACATTAGCCTTAGCTAAACCAGGAACATTTTATCTGGGTATGACTTTGTCCTAACCACTTGTTCTTGCTGCTGGCCAGGCCCATCCTCTGTCAGGAAATCACCCTAATAAATTGTACTTTGCCCAATTGTAGATCTGTCTCTCTTTCCTCAGTCTCACAGAGGCTTACTGCTGGATTGTTATGGAGCATTGCTGTTAACACAGTAAAATTATATTTACCAATTTTTACAGATCACTTAGAATGTGCTCTGTGATAGATTTCTAGTTTCAGGAAAACCTATTTTTTTTTTTCCATTTTGGACCATAGCTTGTCAGTTCACTTGCTGCAAATGTTTTGTCACTCCAAGTTGGGCATAAAACCTGATTTCACTTAGTGTCTTTGTCTTCCCTGCTTTTAAAAATATTTTATTACTTTTATTTTATGTCTATGATTGTATTGCATTCATGGATGTAAGTGCACCTATATCATGCAATGCCTGTGGAGCTCAGAAGAGGACATTAGATCCTGTGGAACTGGAGTTACAGACAGTTGTTAACTGCCATGTGGGTGCTAGAGACCGAACCTGGGTCCTCTGTAAGAGCAGCCACTGTTCTAAACTACTGAGCTATCTCTCCAGCCCCAATGTCTTCTCTGCCTTTAAATGGAATTTTCTCAAGTACTTAATATACAAATATTAAACCCCACAATGATTTTTATTCAATCTTCAAATATAATTTAAGAATTCATGAACTCATGAGTCTGTCATATGCACTCCAATGTACAACATTCTGACATTTGGGGGTAGGGTTCACTTCTTGAGTTTGCTAATTCTTACTTTCCTTTCATTTTTGTTCAGAAGACTTCCTATAACTATTCTTTGTTTTTTGCTTTGTTTCATTCTGTTTGTTTGATTTTGAGCTTTTGAGAGCTGGAACTCAGGAATGTAGACCAGGCTGGCCTCAGTCTCACAGAGATCCCCTTGCCTCCGAAGAGCTGGGATTAAAAGGGAGGGCTACTAAGCCTGGCTCTTTTTAACTATAACTATTCTCTGAGAGGATTTTCTGGAAACAAATTCTCATAGTCATTCTTTGAGAATACACTGTCTCTTTCTCATTCCCCAAGAATATTTTTGCTGGGTATCGGGTTCAATTTGACATTTTTTCCTTTTCAGCATTTGAACGATTTTTGTCCCTTCCCTCTAGCCTTCCTGCTCCCAATGAGGAATTTGTTACCTTGTGAGTCACCCTTCCCTGCCTCTGGTCACTACTTGCATAATTTCCATTGATATTCGGTTTTTAAAATTTTAGTTAAAGCACCTTATGGTTTGGGCCTCTTCAGTTTTGTCTCATTTGGGATTTGCTCAGCTTCTTGAATTTGGTGTCACTGCAGAAAACTGAGGACATTTTCAGACATTATAATATAATGTCTACTGTTTTGTTGTTGAGGTTTTCATTTTTCATTTGTCATAAGAAAATGTATAATTGCTTAATAAAGCATTGTAATGATCTGATGGTTTCTTTGGAATAATTCAGATAATTCTAGCAATTAAGTAATCTTGGTGTTGTATCTGTTAATAATCATTTCTTTTCAAGGTAAGATTTTTCTTGATTCTTGCCATGATGCAAGATTTTTTTAAACATATGTAGACATTTGGATATTATAATAATGTACTCCTCCTTATCCTATTGGATGTTTGCAGAAAGTCCCTATTAATTAATTACAGAGTAAGAATTGGCTTGGTGGATGTGCCTTGCCTCTGCTGGACCCTGCTGATATCACCTTGGCTTACAAGATTCATAAAGAGTGGAAGGTCCATTCACCCTTCAGCTCCTAAGAAACCTTTCTGATTAAATGGAGCACTTACTCCTATCAGTTCACTGCTTTAGAGCTAGAGTGTAAGCACAATTCTACTCCCTTCTGTGCCCTGTGGTGCCATAAAGGGTAGAAGCTTAGGGCTGACTGCACCAACTCACATCAGTTCCATGTAGCGGTGGCTCCTTGCCTCACTGCTGGATGTGCTCTGGTGAAGCTCGAAGTCTCCTTGCTGCTGTGTCTCTGCTCTCTCCCACTCTGTTGTTTGTTTTTAGGAAGAGACTACAGATCCTTAAAGACAAGTAGGTATTTGATTCCTTTTTATATCTCTAGAATCTCACTCACATGATAAAATGTTCTTGATGATTCAATCAGTAAAATAATAATTTAGGAGGTGATAGAATTAGATGAGGTTTAAGGGCTCAGAGTCCTGAGGCTCCACAGACATGATTCTAAGTAAAGCATAACAAGATTAAAGCTCTTGATTCAGCGATTTAGAAACTTAGAAAGTCTTTTCGGTAAGTTGCTGCCAACTTTTTCTTCTATCACCTTCAAAGTTTTAGGTTTCAAATTGAGGTCTTTGATCCATTTGGAGTTGATTTTTGCACAGGGTGAGAGGTAGGAGTTTAATTTCATTCTTCTACAAGTGGTGATCCAGTTTTGCTAACACCATTTGCTGAAGATGCTGTCTTTCCTCCATTGAGTCTTTTTGGCCCCCTTGTCAAATATGAGGTGGCTGAAATTGTATGTGCTCAAGTTTGGATCTTCAGTTTTGTTCCATTGTTCTACAGGTCTGTTTTTGTGCCAGTACCAGGCTGTTTTATGACTATAGCCTTGTGGTATAGTTTGATGTCTGGTATAGAAATACCCCCTGTATTGCTCTTTTCACTCAGGGTTGCTTTGGCTATTCAGGGTCTTTTGTTGTTCCATATGAATTTAAGAATTTTTTTTCCAAGCCTGTGAAGAATGTTCTGAGGATTTTAATTGGAACTGTGTTGAATTGGCATATTATCTTGGATAGAATGGACATTTTTACTATATTAATTTTCCCAGTCCATGAGCATGGGAGGTCTTTTCATCTTCTGATATCTTCTTCAATCTCCTTCTACAGTAGTTTATAAATTTTGTTGTAGAGATCTTTGGTGTCTTTGGTTCAGTTTATTCCTAGGTATTTTATTGTTTTTGAGGCTATTGTGATTGGGAAGGACTCCTTGTAGTCCTTCTTCAGTTGCTTGTTGTTGGTGTAAAGAAAGGCTACTGATTTTTCTGGGTTAATTTTGTATCCTGCCACTTTACTGAAACTCTTAATCATTTCTAGGAGCTTTCTGGTGGAGTGGGAAAGACCCCAATGTGGAGCACTTTGAGGGCTTCCTTAAGGAAAACATGACATCTTTTAGGGAAAAAAAGTCCTCCAATTCAAGTGATATGTGTATGTTTGTATGTATGTATGTTTATGAATATATATAACTATGTATATATATATGCATATATACGAAAGCAATACAAGTTGGAGAGAACAACAACAAAAGAACTGGAAAAAAAAACTCTGGAAAGACTCAGAAATGACATGTATGGCAGAGTGCAGGAACTCAGGTGGGATTGGGGGCATGGAAAGGGAAGTGACTCTAGATTCTATTGAGAAATGATATATGACTTATGGAAAAAGTTTAATAACAATTAAAAAAATGTGGAAATCTGAATATGTTTAATAATAGAAGCAATTACTTGATATTTCAAACTGTAAGTTGGGCCTGGTGGCCCACTCGGAAGGTGGAACAGGAAGATGACAAATTAATGGGCTGAGTGGGTTGCATAGTTCATTCAAAGGCACCATGAAAACTTAGCAAGAGTGTGTCAAAATAATATATGAAAAGAAGGCTGAGGATAGATTTTTTGTGTGTGTGGAGTACTTGCCCAGTATGTACAAGGTCCTAAAATCAATCCCAGTCTGACAAAAAAACCACAAACCCAGTGAAGTCCCTTGTAGCTTAATGTTAAGACAAAACTTATTCAGACTTAATGGATGAGAACCAAATGTATATAAATTCATTCAATACAAATGGACTTATCACATTAGCTAGAACTTGATTCCCTGTTAATATCAATGCCATTAAAAAAAACTTAGAATTTCCCCACACCAGGGCTAGGAAGGAAGAGCTTAACAAATCTTTATTTTTTTAATAAGCCATTTAACTATTTAAACAAACATTTTTGAGATTGTCACTAAAATTATGTGAACCTCCACGCTCCTAGGTGGAGGAAAATGTCGTTGATTCCACTGAGAAAAGTCTATCCTGCTTTCTGCAAAGGAATTTGAGTTTTTCAGAACTTAGAGCTAAAGATGCCCCTTTTTCTACATCTTTATGACCACTGGTTCCAGCTTTGCTGGCTGTTTCCCAGTGATTTCCCCACGATGTTAAAGAAGCATTGTGTGAAGCCATTAAGTTAACATCGCTCTCCCTGCACCTGCTCCATCATCCATCTGCTTGTCAGACAATACCCTCCTGCATCTGCAGCCCTCATCTGCTATTCACAGCTCTGAAACCTGGCTCCCAGGTAGCCTACCTTCTGTTCACAGATGCATAATTGCCTCTCAGCTTTCAATCCTAACCACTATGTGTAGACTACCAGACACCACCCCCAGAAACTACAACCCATTAAGGTCTGAGGTCTCTAAAATACATTTATGCTTTGGAGGATGGTTAACAGAGAACACTTTAGAAATCAAAATACATACAAAGATGGTTCTAAAAAAGGACTCGAAGTATCACCCTCTCTCCAGCTAGAACCTGTGTCATCTTACCTATTCCAGGTCATTAATTTTATTTTTCATCCCCATGTTAACTATTTGTTACTGTGACAAAACTGATTGAGAAAAACAATGTAAAAAGTTGGAGGTTCATTGTAAGTCACTGTGTCAGAAGTTTAAGTCGGTAGTTACTTGGCACCATCACTTTAGGCCTAAGACAAGATCTAACTTCATGCCAGAAGGCACGTTAACAGAGAAAAACTATTCACATCATGACAGCCAATCAGTGGGGAAATCAAGAAGGTGCCAGGCAGGACTAGGACTCAGCCTTCTGAAGCTTGCTTCAGGAACTTCCTTCCTCCAGGTAGACCTGGTCTACTTCAATAGCCCACTCAGCTCTCAGTCACAACAATCCCCGTGATGGATAGCTTTAGTGTCAACTTGACAAACCTGGGTTGAGGGAGCTTCAGTTGGGGAATTTCCTCCATTGGATTGGTCTGTGGCCATGTCTGTTGGGTATTTCTAGCCCAGTGTGGGCGGCGTCACCCCTGAGCAGGTGGTTCTGAACTGTATAAGAAAGCAAGCTGAGCATGGGCCAGGGGAGCAAGCCAGTAAGCAGTGTTCCTCCATGGCCTGTGCTTCAGCTCCTGCTTCCAGGTTCCTGCCCTGAGTTCCTACCTTGGGCTCCCTAAGTGATGAAATGTGACCCGAAAGATGTAAGACAAATAAACCCTTTCCTCCCCAAGTTGGTATTGGTCAGAGTGTTTTGTCACAGAAATTGATGAGAAACTAGAATAAATCCCTTTGACTAAAAACGGTAAACATGCCTAGTATTGGATGGATGAAACTATATTCCTCATTTGTGTGGAACTTCAGTAAGCAAGTAAAGGGAAAGTATGTATTGGTATTGTATGCTAAATAATTTATTTAGATGAATTTGTCTGATTCCTGCCATCTTACTTATAAATTCAAACTTTAAAACTGGTCAATTCATGGTGTAATAAACTATAAACCTAGACCAACCTAGATCTTAAATGTGTTATATAAACAGAGTGTTTTCTCATAATATAGTAAAGTTATACCAACACCCCCCCCAACAAAAATAGCCAATAATTAAATTGACATATAACTTGTTTTTTACATATGAGTCCTTTCTTAAAATGTTTTCCTTGGGTCTGGAGAGATGGCTCAGCAGTTAAGAACACTGGCTGCTCTTTGCAGAAGACCTGGGTTCAATTCGCAGCACCCACATGGCAGCTGACAACTGTCTGTAACTACAGTTCCAGGGGATCTGAAGCCCTTTTCTGACATCTGTGGACATTGCCCAACATAGGTGCACTTACATCTATGTAAGCAATACACTCATACACATAAAATAAAAATAATAAATAAGTATTTTTAAATAAGTATTAATAAAAGGAATTAATTAAAAATAATTAATAAAGGGAATAAATAAGTATTAATAAAAGGAATAAACATCTTTCTTTTATTTAAAGTCATCAGTTTGGCAAACAAATACAGCCCTAAGCTCGCACATTCCCCAGGTACAATGGCACACTTGCACTCCAACCAGACTCAGTTCAGGGCATATGGCAAGGACATTATATTACATGTTTCCCCATTCTCAACTTGCCTGGCCTGTTTCTTTTCTAGAGTCTTCTTTCTTATAGATAGCCGAGTTCTAGCTTCTCAGTGATCAGCCCTGCACTCACAGTCATCTTCTATCTTCTCTGGCTTTTCACCCACAACTTTTCAAACAGCTATTTCCTGCATTGCTCATCTAAACCTTCCCATTTCCTGCCCTCTTCACTGCCCTCCTTGGCGAGTCATGTTCCATATTTCTTATTCATCAGAATCACTTGGAGTTTTGTTAAAGAAAAAAAAAAGGTTACCCTGAAGCAAATCTGACTTAACAGGGATGGGAGACAGAACCCATAGAGGGACCTCGAGAATCCTGTCCTTTGTTTATTCAATCAAGCACTAACCTAAGAATTAAAGTCTCAAGTTAATGTTTTTTAAAGTATCTAAAATGATCTAGGTGGGTCTAATCTAATCATACAAGCCCTTTTAGAGCACAAGGTTTTCTATGATGTTCTGACAGCTAAAGAATTCAGAAAGGGTCCAAGTGTGAGGAGAACTCCACACGCCTCTGCTGGCTTCAACATGGAGACGTCCATATGGAGAGGAAGTGGGTGGTCTCCAGGAGCAGAGAGCCTCCAACTGACATAGCAATGAGATGAATTTTTCCAACAACCTAAGTAAGCTCAGACCCCATTTTTGCCTCCAGAGCCTTCAGATAAGAAAATAAACTTGAGAAGATGAGTTTTGGCCTTGGGAACCCCTAAGAAGTGGATGTAGCCAAGCCTACTTGGCCTTCAGACATTCTGAACTGAAAAGTAATAAATAAACAGATGGTTTTACTGCTACATTAGCCATCACTTGTCAGACAATAAAAAACATTAATATAAGCATTTGAGGCTGGGCCCAGGAATCTGCATTTTTAACAAGTAGGTGGTCTTTGACCACAATTCAAGAAACTTCATCCAAAAGTTTTATAATTTTCATTCTTGCTTGTCCAATAAGCAAGGCTCAAAGTCATTTTCTCTTTGGCAAGAGAATGCATGTATCCCTTTAATTTGCAATTAATTCCACCTCATATTGAGAGCCCCTATATCTGAGACTGTTAATATCTTTTAACATTATAAAATTCTCCAAAATATACAAGCCTATTTACATCCAAAATGCCACAGCCAAAACCAAGGTCTGCACAAATCCTCATTGGTGGAAGGACACAGAAAATGAAGTCAAACGGATGTGACTTTAATTGGGACATAAACTTCTTTGTCACTGTGCATTGGCCACAAGCAGGAAATAAGACTCCTTGAGTATGTTGACCAAGGTTAGACATGAAATCTGGATGCGGGTGTTCTAAAACCAAAGACATAAGTGCCATGCGTTATGTCAGGTTCCAGCACAGCCAGCTCCACCCCACCCACATTAATGAGCTTTTCCTAGTAACATAGAAGAAGGAAATGTGATAGAGAGACAACTGAGAACCTTGGATTCCTGAACATTCTGAATCCCAACATCATTGGTATTCTCTCCATTTGCTTGATGAAGTCACATGGACATGGCTTTTCTTAAAAAAAGAGAGAATCTTCAAATAAATATTCGTGTTAGGAAGGAACTTGAAACTGCTCAAGTTCAAGACTTCACCGCAAACTGCTTGACTGCTTCTAGTGATGGGGAGCTCATCACCTCATTAACCAGTCTATTTCATGTCTGGATAGCTCTGTCTAGAGAGTGCTTCCTCAGCGGAGCTGTAATCTGCCTTCCACCTGCAGTCGGAAGGTGTCTGTTGCTACGCAATGCACTTGTCTGGTTTGGAATATCCAGTAGATATAGGGAGAGCACCCTCCTATCTGCCCCTGTGCCGTGTGTGCTTTGAAGAAACCATTCCCATCCATGTCGATATTTTCTTACAGGATATTCTCGCACCATTTCCTATGCTTGGTATCTTAGAAAATCGCTATGTCAGAACTAGTGGGAGAAAGATCTCGAATAGGTGCAGTGAGTGCTGAAACAAGAAATAATAAGGAAGTAACAGAGGGAAGGAGATGGGAGTATTGGATGCCAGATAGTGATTCCTTGGCCTTCCTAGTTATGAAATTTCAATATATTATCCAAAGTACCATATCAAAGAATATTGTTTCCTAAAAAGATAATTGCCGATATTGTTCCACTATTTCATAGAACCTACACCACTCATATATCTGTGTCTGTCAGAATTATAAAGCTGCTACATCACAAACCCCCAGAGAGTCCTTCACCTGAGCCAAGGAACCAAGATGTTCAGGACAAGCAAAGGCAGAGAAGAAAAGGGGAAAACTCACAATATAGCCCAGCCTTTGCTTTTAAATCTATGTCTGTAATTCCAAAAAGCCAAATACGCAAAGAGTTTATGTGTCTAGACAGACAGACAGTTCTAAATAAATGCCAGAGTTGAATTTTTATGCTTTGGTACTATTTCAAGCCAAGGATCTGCTCTATAGAGGTTTCTGTCATGTGAATGTAGCAGGAATTCAGGTTCTGAGGAAAAGGAAGAGGAAAGATCTGACTTTACAAAAAAGTTTCTTTTTCCGGCTCCCCATTCCCTCCCCGCAGCCCAGTCTAACACCTGTCTTATCAGCAGGGGCACTGGGAAGGGATGGGCCTCCAGGCACCTCAGTCCCAAGACTCTCCACGGCTCATTCTTCATCCACGCCGCTCGTAATGTGCCATCACTGGCACAGTTACACCTGAACAGTCTGGTGCTGCCAAACACCTGGCTTGATTTTCCACTGTCCAAATGAAAAATAAGCATAATCTGTTTTTTGAGGATACAGCAAATGAGGGAGTTCATGACAAATTGTGTTGGTTTATGCAGAATAGTGATAATAAGATACAAATGAGAATTTTTTTGCTTAATGAATAATACTAATCACGTTTCAACAAATGCTGTGCCCTTCTAATTAGAGAGACTGCATAAAATCAGCTTAATTTATTTGTGACTAGTTATACAGAGTTTAAATATTTACTAGAGATTTACTCAAATGTTTGAGAGGATTTTAAACATTTCCTGCAGTGGAAGTGGCCTGCCTGCTTCTGCGGAATGTGGTGACAGCTCTAGCTTGTGGGAACTCTCTGATTCTGCAATGTGTGATGAAAACCCTGATTTCAACATGAAGAAGAAAGGGTATTATTGATTTACATGCTAATTCTCCAACTGTTACTCATTTTCTTGATTCCAGCTTCCAAAGTTGCTCTCCCAACATTCATCACTGTAACACACTAGAGGGGTTGAGCATCTTTTTCAATAAATTATAGGAACTATGACTAATTACAGTGATATTAACTATGCAAAGTAATGTGTAACTTAAAATGGATACGTTCATCATTTCAAATTACGCCTTTGACTTTTGATGGTCTAATACGGGCTTACTCTTTTTGAATAAAACGTGTACTGTATTTTCTAAAAATCGCTGTACAGTCCTAGGTTCTGTTTTATGAGCATAATGATCTGCTAAACATAACTCACTCAGAACTCTTAAGTGACCTAGAGCAACTAAAGACATGTAGCATACAAGGGGATAGGAAGAATCAGGGTGACTGAGATGTGTTTCTTCTCTGACATGACAGACAAATCTGGTCATGGGAAGCATTGCTGAAATGTTCAATAATTTTTACTTTTCAAGATAATTTGTCCATGAATTATTTTCATTCCATCCTGAAATTAACCTGAGACTTTATTTTTGATATTTTATTTATTATTTATATTTTATGTGTATGGCCTGCACGTGTGTAAGCGCACCCGTGTCATGCAATGCCTGAGGAAATCAGAAGATGGTGTCAGATTCCCTGGAACTGGAGTTATAGATGGTTGTTAGCCGCCATGTGAGTGCTGGGAACTGAACCTGCAAGAGCAGCCAGTGCTCTTAACAGCTGAGCCATCTCTCCAGCACCCAACCTAGGGTTTTAGATATGTGTGTCTCCCTGTCCTAATGGAAGAGGCTGACACATTGGAAGAGTTAAGAATCTGTCAAGGATACAGACTCATGAGCTGATCATTGGGAACTATTCCAGAATTGCCATGATATTGTCTAAATGTTATATTCTCTACATCAATTGAAGTTATGTTTGTGTTTGTTTAAGGAACAGATTTCCAAAATCTATCCTTTATTCAAGCAATAAGATTTGTTCCATCATTCCTTTGTCCATTCTTCCATTAATCTACAATGATTCATGAAATACTTTGCCAGGCACTTTTGTTAGACATTGCAAGCACAACGATGATGACATTGCCCTGCATCACTGAATGCCACCTGTAGCGAGAAAGAGTGACATTTGCTTAGTCATAAAACACCATGAGACATGCTATCATTTGTACAAAGTGTTACAGAAGTGCCCAGTGGGAGTATGGCCTCTGACTAAGAAGGGGAAGTCAGTTGTCAGAGGAGGACACTGGTGAGAGAATTCTTAAATTAAGTTTGAAAGAAATCAATGAATTTCTTCTTGCAGAAAGGAGCAAAGGCCCCTCCATAGTACTCGCAAAGCTGGAAGGGGGATGTATGTCAGGGAGGAAGAACCTGGCCAAACAGGCAAGAATTTTTGTGGAGGGCTTCACATGTATATCACCCCAGAAAGCTTCCAGAGTGGTTGACTACATTGTGGGGATTCTAAGCAGAAGAGTTCTGGGATTGTTTGTCCATCTGGTCAAGGGTACCCAGATAAGGTATATACCCATGTCTTAGTTACTTTTCTGTTTTGTGATTAAACACTGTGACCAAGGGAACTTATAAAAGGAAAAGTTTATTTGAGCTTATGGTTCCAGGGATAAGAGTTTATAATGGCACCAAAAGTGGCCAGAGCAGAAAACCAAGCAATCACATCTCCAAGCAGGCACGGAAACCCAAAGTGATAGAAACCTAGCAAGGCTTAAAAACTCTCACAGCCCGGGGCTGAAGAGATGGCCTAGCGGTTAAGAGCGCCGACCTCTTTTACAGAGGACCCAGGTTCAATCCCCAGCACCCACATGGCGGCCGAGAACCGTCTGAAACTCCAATTCCAGGAGAACTCCAGTTCCAGGGGAATCCGACACCCTCTTCTGACCTCTGCAGCATTGCACGACACGGGTGCACAAACTTGCATGCAGACAGTACATTCAAACACATACAGAAATAAATAAAAATTAATAAAAAAGATTTTAAAAAAATTCTCACAGCCCAACCCTAGGGACATGCTTCCCCAGAACGGCCACACCGCCTCAAACCTTTCAAAACAGCATCACTAACTGGAGAAAAGATGTCCGAATTTGGAGCCTATGGCAGGCATTCTCATTCAAACCAGGAAGGAAGAGACTGGAGGAAGAGAAAGGAGGAGAGAGCCTGGGAAAAGGACAGGGCTGCGCGGCAGAGAAATGGATCCAAAATCCCCGAAGGGAGAGAAGGGCTTGTTGACATGCGCTTACTGCGCACAGGCAGGCTTTCTCCATCCTCTGTCTCTTTGCTCTCTTGGCTTTTAGGTGAGGTGCACCATTAGCCCTTGAGTTTACACAAGCCAGAGATGGATGGTTGCCCAAGAGAAATTCTGATCGTTCTCCTGGATTTATACTTCGTGTAGCACTCACAATAATAGGTACCTCTGTGGACAGGGATTTTTGACCTATGGTTGGCTATCATGTCCCATCATGACCTCTCTCCTACAACTTTCAAAGAAATATTAAGTTCCTAAATCTACCTTTCCTTAAAGAGAACATTTTGGACAATAAGATAAATGTCTGCTCCACGCAGTCCAGATTTGGGACACTTAAGGTGACATAATGTGTCTCAAGATATCTTATGGCAATACTTTACTCATGGTTAAGGGTGGTTCAGCAGTTAAGAGAGTATACTGCCCTTCCAAAGGACCAGAGTTTATTCCCAGCACCCACAGTGGGTAGCTCAATGACCTATAACTCCAGTTCCAGGGATCTGACACCCTCTACTGACCTCTGCACTCAAAGATACATATGTCCCCCACACAGACACATATATGCACATAATTAAAAATAAAATAAATCTTTTGAAAGGAAAAAAATGTGTAAGTAAAGACCAATCCAATTGCCTGGATTGAAACTCCTGAGGGCGGGAGAGATGGCCTAGCAGTTAAGAGCACTGACTGCTCTTGCAGAGGACCCAGGTTTGATCCCCAGCACCCACATGGCGGCTGAGAACTGTCTTTAACTCCAGTTCCAGGGGAATCCGACGCCCTCTTCTGACCTCCATGGCATTGCACGACACAGGTGCACAAACCTACATGCAGACAGGATGTTCATACACATACAAGAATAAATAAAAAAAATTTTTTAAAAGAAACTCCTTCTGATATAAAAATGTGTGACCTTGAAGAAGCTATATGACTTCTTTGTACCACAGTTTCCATATTCCTAAAAAAAGGAATAAAACAATGGTAACTCATATGAAGGTGATCATGAGTATAAAAGTATTAACTAGGGGCTGGAGAGATGGCTCAGTGGTTAAGAGCGCCGACTGCTCTTACAGAACCCACATGGCGGCTAAGAACTGCCTTTAACTCCAGTTCCAAGGGAATCTGACGCCCTCTTCTGACTTGCACAGCATTGCACGACACAGGTGCACCAACTTACATGCAGACAGTACACTCATACAAATAAAAAAAAATTTAAGTATTAAGTGGTAATCATATGGTATAGAGCTAAGAACAGTGTGGTATTTATATATCTGAATTATTGCTATAGCTGTCAGATTAAGGAAAGACACATTCAGGCCTTAGAATCGTCATGCCATTCTACTTAATATTAGAATTATGGCAGTAATATTTTCAAAGTTCACTATTTGATACCATTGTCATTGTTAGTACTTTGGTTGTGCTGAGGATTGAACCCCGGGCCTCAAACATGCTACCCAACACTCTACCACTGAGATATCCTCCCTGGCTATCATTATAAGTTATAATAAGAACAAAGAATGTTTCAGCTATAACCAGGCTTCTGACTCCAATGGGAAGCCATTGACAATATCAATCTTAGGATAGTATACTGGTAAACTTCAATTTTATCTAGCCTTTAAAAAAAATTTTAAGCATCACGTATCCTTTAATTTCTATACATACTTTTGCAAACTTAGGGATATTTTCTAATTTGAAGTGAAAAGTCTCTTTACTTTTCTCTCCAACATTGCTTTTGATTTGTTCCATGTATCCTTTTTTCCACCTTCTAAAGATCTCAGATCTGTGTATCCTCCTGGATACACAGTTACAGAGGGTTACTCTGTAACTTTGCAATAAAGAAAACACTTATTTTTTAAAACATATTAGGTGCTCAGTAAATGTTCCTCAAGCTAAAATCCTAGTGTGAGTACATACCACAGTGATCACACTCCTCTGCTTGATCCTTATGCCAATAGTTCTGGTAGAAGTCTGGGAGAAAAAAGGGTCTTGCTCAAGTCATGCTACAAGCTGGTGACTCAAGGGATCTCTCCTGAGGTCCCTGTCCTTGTCCCAGGGAGCAGCATGGTGGCCTGCCTTTAGCCACTCACGATGAGGAACTTTAATTCTCTTAGATGACTTCCTGACCCTTCATGGTTTATGTGTTTTAGGCCTTTTGCAAGATACTCCAATACTTCTGATATTTATCTTTTAAGGTTAGTTCAGTCATCTGAGCAACAGGTAGGAACTGGCAGCATATAGATCTTGGTAAAGCAGAATATCAGAAATATCCTCTTCATGCACTACATTTTCACTTAACAACCAAAGTGCAAATGTTGCTGGAAATTCAGAAACTAACACAGTTTCAGAGCCCGGTTCTCTCACCCACTTTCAGCAACTTGTGTAGGCCTACATTTTATTTACTGTATAATTAAGATTGGTTGATTCGATGGAACTTAAAAGATCACTGGGCATTTTTTTTAAAGCGTTTATTAAAAAAATAAAAATAAATTTAAAAAAATTAAAAAGCGTTTACTGAAATGGCCCTGTAGAAACAATCTATCAGCTATCAGCTGTTGGATGCCTTTCAAAAATATGTGAGGAATCCTAATTAGAACAAGAACAAACAAACAAATAGCCCAGGCCTTTAGGGTTCCCCAGATCATAAAACTTTCTGCCTCTTTTCTGACACCACAGCTCTAGGCATTGATTCATCCCTGGACATTTGGCGCCTGCGGCTGCTGCCTTGAAGCTCAACCCACAGAAGCTGGGACTGAAGTCGTTCTGGCAGCAGAAGGAGGCCCTAAAAGCATCTGATTATTTTTAAATGTGCTTTCTTTCATTGTGCGGCTTGCAGCTGTGAGTTAATTTTGTTTAAAAAAATAAAAATAAAAAAGGCCATTTGCTTCTTTAAAATCCAGGTTTTTATCCCTCTTCAGAGCAGCTGCAAGAACTGTCTCACTTCAAAACCCCTGTTTCCTTAGAGTGCCACTCTGGGAGAGTGCCGTCCCACCAGCAGGGATTCAAGGCTTTGCTCCAAAAGGTCCGAGGTCCTCATTGGCTGATATGTGAAGATGGACAGAGAGATGGACCAATTGTAGATGAAACTGTTCCTCCTGACTGAAGGAGACCGGAAGAGATCCCAGGCCCAGTGCCCTTCTTTCTATAAAAAAAACACCAGGGCAGAGAAGACTTGGCATCTAGAGGTCCACACCCTTGGAGTGCCCATCACCCGGATTCAGAGAGCAGTAGCAAGCAGCAGAGATGCTGGCTTCAGCCTCACTGCACTGCTCAGCAACCTTCTTCCCCCACAATATTTATCACTGTTGTGACTGGGACACTTTAAAGGCATTTGGCCGCTAGCTCCTCTTTCCCTGTAGCTTCTTTTCTGAATCACTTTCTCAGTAGAAATGTAAAGTCCTTTCCTCTTCCCAGGACCATTTGCTTGAGAAACACCTCCCTCAGAAAGTACCCTTTAACTGAACAGGCTCTTCCCCATCTCTCCCCCTCGCATCTCGCCTTTCTTTGCAACTGATATGGTGCCAAGTGAGGATAGGGCTTATTTACATTAATTTCTAACTTTGAGCCTCTGCGTTTCTTCTGCACTTCCTTCGCCTGACCACACTGCCCAGTTAGTGTTGTGGATGCTGGTTTCTCTCATCTCCTCGAATCCCCATGATTCCATGCTGTGGGAACCAGCCACATAATGATAAACAGTCATCAATCCCATCTCTGTCACTGCCCTGTTAGCCACAGGGTGGCTCTGCCAGTCACTTGCCAATCAATTTCACAGAATGTAGGTTGTGCTTCACCCAATTCAAGTCTTCTAATTAATGGAGTGACAAAATTTTGACATTTTGTTGGCTTCTCGGGCTCTTGTGGGAATTTGAGGAAGAGGGCTGAAGGAAGTAGAAGAGAAGGGGGAGAGGAGGAGATGCTCTGGCTTAAAGGAGCTTTGCCAGGTTTTAGCTAATAGGGAATTTTTAAATAAATAATCTTCTCTAATTATAAAAGCAACATGTCATCAGTGCATAATGTCTTTTGAAAATACTTAAATTCACAAAATATAAAATTAAAAACATTTCATTTATATTTCATGTTTCATTTTCATGTAATAAACCCTTAGTACCATCCACCTTAAATGGTTTGTATAAACTCACCCCAGAATAACAACAGACCTTAGATTGTCTGTTTATCTGCCCATCTGTACAAATAAGCCACAACATCACCTGTCACCAGACCCAAGGACTCACTCCACCTCTCTCCTCTGCTTTCTGTGTGTCCATTGTAAGGCTGACTTCTCTGATCACAAACTCTCTTCCAATATCACCCAAGACTACATGACAGCATGCTGCAGTCCAGGGAATATGGCTATCTCCTATGTAAACACTGAATAAAGGTCTTCAATTCTCTTTAATATAACAAAGTTATATGCCTGCCCCCGAAAGCAGACATTAAGACCAAGATATTCAGAGAGCTTTGAAATGTTGGTCAAAAAGTATAAAGTCTCTGTTCTGTAGGAATACAAGTTCTAGAAATCTGATTTCGAACTTGGGGGCTATGGTGACTGAGATCTGTTGTATGTGACATTTTCTAAAATGTTTATACTGTAAATGGTTTTATCATATACAACAAAAAGTAACTGAAAAGATTGATTTGTTAATTTGTTTAACAGTATTAATCAGTTAACTAAATATTTGTATACCAAAACATTGTGCTATACACATTAAATGCATATGATCTCAATTTCTCTTTATTTCTTTCTCTTTCTTTTTCTTTCTTTCTTTCTTTCTTTTTTTCTTTCTTTCTTTCTTTCTTTCTTCTTTCTTTCTTATTTTGAGACAGGCTCTTCCTGTAATCCCAGCTGTCCTGGAACTAGCTATGTAGACCACAGTAGCCAAGATTTCACAAAAATATGTCTGCTTCTGCCTCCAGAGTGCTGGGATTAAAGGCAAGGGCTTCTATGGCCAACTGAATTGCTTTTTTAAAGGCTAAAATAATGTACCTCAGAAAATGGCTTGGGCCTTGATTAGTCACTTATAACTTAAAACTCATAATTAGAAGCCTTGAACTACGATGACTGATTTGACCCAATGATGGATGACATTTGGAAGTCAAGTCAGTCTCTGCATATTGCATGGGTGTTGCATTCGGTGTGAAGTGGGAGGAGTGAGCCATAGAGTTGGGTGAGTCAGTCACACCAGTAACTCTATTCATTCCCTGAAAAAAAAAAAAAACTCGGGTGATTTTGCTGTACAATTCCAAATACAAATTTGTACTTTGTGCATGTACATGTTTTATAAATCAGATGCTATATTAGTCACTTTTCTGTTGCTGTGATAAAACACCATGACCAAGGAACTTATAAAAGGAAAAGTTTATGTGAGCTTATGATGGATGGTTCCAGGGAATTAGAGTCCATTGTGGTGGGAGGCATGGCAGCTGGAGCTGGAGCAGCAAGCCGAGGGTTATATCTAGCAATGAGCACAGGAAGCAGAGAGAGAGAGCAACTGGAGACTGCAAGACTAGTTAAACTCACTAAGCCTGCCCCCAATAACGTACTTCCTCTAGCATGGTCACACCTTCTAAGACCTCCAAGAACAGTGCCACCAACTGGAGACAAATGTCTGAATACTTAAAGCCTATGGGGGACACTCATTCAAACCACCACAGATGCATATCGTATTTGTTGTTTTATGAGTTCTATTTTTCAGTAATGAATAGCAGAGTTTCAGGGGCTGGAGCGATATATCGTTCAGAGGTTAAGGGGTTGTTGTTGCAGGGGACCCAGGTTCAGTTCCTAACACCAACATGGCAGCCAATGCCTACTCTTAACTCCAGTTCCAGGGGATCTAATGCCCTCTTCTGGCCTCCACAGGCACCAAGCACACATGTAGTACACTTCTATACATTTAGGCAGAAAATTCATACACATAGAATAAAAATAAAATATTTTTTGAAAAAGAACACCTTCTTATGTTACCAAATAGTCTAAAACTTTTGAAACATTGTATAGAAGGCTGCATGGAATTTAAATAACACCTGGATATTTCTTAGTTCATTTTAGTTTTTGCCTTTACAAATTAAGATTCTGTAAGTACACTTGAATGTATGCCATTCCAAACCTCCCAGTTTATTCCCATAGGATGGAATACTAGACATGGAATCAATAACTGAAAGAGTAACAACAAAATTGTGTATACTTATTAAAACTCACTACTTAGATAATACCATGCCAATTTTATACTCTGGAAAAGCACAAATGAGCATATTTAAATACCCATACCTGTTACATTTTCAAATCCTCAAAGTTTTAAAAATGTCAAGATTTGCAGTTAAGTCAATGGGAAAAAAATTGGTAATTCACTAAGAATATGTAACATGAATATTTTCAGCACATCATGCCTGGGCCCATCCTAAAAGGATACACAAAAATACAGGATTTCATTTAGGTGTAGAAGAAAACTAAGATTTCTCGGGGGCAGTAGTATATGACTATTCTCCTGAATTGAAAGCTTCTGCTTGAAGGGTAGGTCTTTAAGCATCAAGAAGTAAACAAAACTTACAAGGTTTAGGAGATTTAAAAAAAAAAAATGAAAAAAACACCTACACTCCTTGGGAAGTTCCTGAAACTTCAAGAATTCATAAGTCTTTTACTGGGATTAAGTACACAGTAAGCCTTCAAACAGTCTGGCTGCCCATGGGTCATACACAGAGCTCTAAGGACACAGCTTTCATGAAGGGGACTTTGTGGTGATACTGCTGCCTTGTGTCACACATGCTCCTGTAAGTTGCCTCTCATCCGTGCTGCTGTAAGTAACCCCAGTAAAATCCCTGGTTCACCAAGCTACATGTGGGTGGAATTGTTCCTTGGTCTGTTGCTGGTACTGTATCTGGAAAGTACAGACATTTGTTCTTGTCCCCACAGGAAAAGTCATACAACAGATGGAAACTATGCCCTCTGCTAGCCCTGGCTCTGATAAGTAAATAGTATAGCTTAAGCACTCCATCTGAGCTAGCTTAGGCAGAGTAAATGTACTAGCTCATATAACAAGGAAGAGTAAGGATGTTGTAACTGAAAATGACCAGGATAAGAAACTACAGGAGCCAGGACAGTATCTCTCCTTTCCTCACCTCTGCCTCTATCTGTGTCCTCTTCTGCTGCAAGTCAGTATTCTATGAGAAACTAGCATGTCATCTGAGATAATCTACTGGGGATGTATCTTTTCACCTTTACCACAAGAGAAGATAGCCTCAAGTTCAAAAGCAAGCCCCAATTAGCCAGGCTTTGCTAATGGGCAGGTCCTTTGCTTTATGCAGAGTGTAGATGGGCTTTAGAATCAGTGTGACTGACACCAAGCAGGGTAGTGCATGTCTTTAATCTCAGCACTCTGGAGGCAGAAGCAGGAGGATACTTGTGAGATTGGGGCCAGCCTGGTCTATATGGTGAGTAGTGATCCTGTCAAAAACAAACAAATAACAAAAAAGAATATAATTGACATAATGAGTTACTGCATAATTGATTGACAGTTTGTAATGAGCACACACACACACACACACACACACACACACACACATGCACTCACATCTCACAGTGATGGAACCTGTGGTGGTTTGGATGAGAGTGTCTCCCATAGACTCCAAGTTTGAATACTTGGTCCCCATTGGCGGCATTGTTTGTGGAGGTTTAGGAAGAATGGACTTGCTGAAGGAGCACCTCACTGGGGGAGGGCTTTGAGAGCTGACAGTCTTGGTCCACTTCCAGCACCCTCTCTCTCTCCTCTCTCCCTCTCTCTCTCCCTCTCTCTCTTTCTCTCTCTCTCTCTCTCTGCTTCCTCTGCCTGCTTGAAGATGTGAGGGATTCAGCCTTCTGTTCTAGCTGCCTCCTGTCATGATGGACTCATCCCTCTGGAACCGTAAGCCTAATAAACTCTTCCTTCTTTAAGTTTCCTTGCTCATGGTGTTTTTAATCACAGCCACAGAACAAATAACTAATACAGAGATGGAATTTAAACCCAGTTCAGTATAATTTTAAACCAACCACTTTTATTTACTAAACATTAAATGCTCTTCAGAAATGTGGCTATTATGTAAATAGATACAAACTGCAGTTCCAGGGTAGACAATAGTATCCTGAAACCTACCCCTCCCTGTCTCTCAGGTCATTCACACAAACAGCCTCATCCTGTGGCCAAACACTGTCCTAGCCTGACACAAGTGCCTGGAAGAGAAACTATTCCATACACACCATCATCAGATTTCTCTTTGATCTGCAGCTGCTAGGATTGTTTGGGATCACAGAGAAGTAGGACAGCATATGTTTAAGGAAAACATTACACCCTCAGGCTCTCCTGGTCAAAATATAACCTGAACTCTAGGAAGATATGAATTTCCATTTGTTCACTTTTTAGACTTTTTTTCTTCTGTCATCCAGGAGAGTAGGCTAACCTACCACAAAGTGCTCAAAACAGTCTCAATTTCAGACAGGAGATGGACGATCTCATCTTTTCTTATGACCTAGAGAAAGAATAGTCAGAGAAATTAAGAGAGTTTCTTAGGGCTAGAAGCTCAGCTAAGGCCATAGGGGTTTCCAAACTCGGTCTCCCATCTCTTCAACTAGGAGTCATCCTGATTACAGAAAGGGTATATCTGGCCTTACAGGAAGGACTGTGTTTTTAAGGGAAATAAGCTTCAGTCTCAGAGGAAGACTATCCCATGGTCTCCTTGAAAGAGATTAACTTGCACCTAGTGACAGGAGATGAGCAGAGCAGCTGAGGACAGCAGTCGAACGGGGACTACTGGGAAGATGATCAGTGTGTATTACATAGCTACGTCATGCCCAAGTGCCTATTTGGTGCAAAATGGTTAAGAATAAAGCAATTAAATGCCCAGAGAGCCACTGATCTCACACAGATAGCAGTCTGTTGGGGAGGATAGACATGAAGAAAACATTAGAGGAATGATGGCTATTTTGTAAAGTTAAATATCAGGTATCCTGGGTACATAGAGTCCATTTGTGGCCGTAGGAAGGGTCTCTCACAGGAGGGAATTTCAAGCAGAGAGATAAAGGATGAGGAGAAAATATTCACAGCACAGAGCATGAATAGTAGTCCAGAGCAAAGAAGGAGCATGTACAAAGGCCTAGAGGTGAAACAAAATGATGGCTGGAGACGTGAAAGCCACTTCCCATGGGGTGACCACGAGGCAGGAAGGAAAGGGAGGAGAGAATGTCTGCAGAAGCGAGCAGAGCCCAGAGAAGCAGAGCTCCTGAGGAATTTGATTTTTATCCCAAGAACAATATGGAGGGCTTAAAGCAGGGAGTGGCAGAACAACGTCTGTATTTTTAAGAGATTGTTCAAAGAGCAGCAACCAGAAAAGACAAATGCAGCGAAGACTTTCTTAGGAGTCCCTTACACTCCCCTGATTAAGCCATGGTCATAGCTTCAGCGTGGGTGTGAAGTGGGGGGGGGTGTAGGGGGGGACTTGGGATTTGCTTCCATCTGTCTCTAAACCATACATACCAGGAAATGCAAAATCAGACCTAAAGTCTGTTCATGAGTGGAGTCTCTGGGAATTAAGAGAGAAAGGAATCCAAATAACCTCCTGTTTGCTAGAAGGAAATTACAGAAGGGGGTCTACAAAAGAAAAATAAAATTAGTTGTAGTAATTCTAATTCACAGACACTATTTCCTGGCCAGATGCTGTGGTGGAGAATTGCAAAAACACCCACTAAAATCATAAATGAAAATCACATATTCGTAACATTTAATGAGAATACAGGCTGAATTTACAGCCGCTGAACGTGCAATATGGATGAAGATGTTGATTTACCCATGCAAGATGGAAATATATATGATAGAGGAAAACAATACCAAGAAATGTGATAAACATTTGCATGACAATGAATCACTGGAAAAACTTGAAACTTCTTCAATACTTTATGCACCAAATTATCTTCAGAGCAGTCAAAAAGAAATAATAATAAATAATAATGGGGCATTTTCCTGCTGTTATTTATTTATTTTTGTTAACAAAACCTTTGTTGACTTCAGTGATAGTTCTGCCTCTAGATTGTGGCCCAGGAAATTTATAGTCTGTAACTCAGAGACCAAAGACCTTGAACATCAAGAAAATCTCTTACCCTTATTTATATACACTGTTCTTTATCACAAAGGAAGAGCTGGTACCCATTCCAAGTAACCAATCATTATGCAAGGAATATTCTGACTCACCCAGCATCCTTAATCAGTAAATGCTCTGCCAATGGAAAGAAAGTAGAAAGAAGTCACAGCATCCATTAATAAAAAATGACTGGGGCTTTCTATCAACAGAAGCATCATTTGGAAATGTATGGTAGGAAAATAGTAGGCTGTAGATTTGTGGTGGCAAGGATGGCGATGGAATACTAACATTTAAACCCTCTCAGCCACTTTCTTAAAATGATGCTGGATTTCAGGTAAGTGTGCAGGTACATAATATTGCTTCACTCATTTTCAACTTCTCACTCAATTCCTAACTATGGTCTCAAAACAAGGAGCTGTCATTTGTGTCCTTTTGGCTCACTGTCCAGTGCCTGGACATAAACATTCTTAAGAGGAGATAGACTGCTGGGCGTGGTGGCGCACGCCTTTAGTCCTAGCACTTGGGAGGCAGAGGCAGGCGGATCTTTGTGAGTTCAAGGCCAGCCTGGTCTACAGAGTGAGTTCCAGGACAGCTGGGGCTACAGGGAGACCCCGTCTCAAAAAGAAAAAAAAAAAAAAAAAAGAGGAGATAGACTATCCTTTTCTGATCATATCTCCCATGAAGGTGCTGGTCAATTCTTAGCAAATGAAAAATCAAATATGAATGTCAGAACCTTCATAGGTTCAAGATTTCACCTAAACATCTCTGAACAGTCTCCTCTTGGCTATCCTTCACTCCCATCCTGAAGCCTTGAGTAAATGAAAGAATCAGGATTCACCTTTCAACAAATGATGCAATCTCTACTTCTACTGAGGATGCTTCTTGGTCACCTAGCACACTTGGAATTTCATTTTGAATATAACAAGGCGTCTTGAATACATCACCTGGTAGGGTAAAGGGACCTGCATCATTCACTGTCAGCAGGAAAGTATGTTTACATGAAATACCTTCAGTTCTTAACAAGAAAATAAAACTACCACAGAAGTTGCTACAGCTTTTCAAATATTAGTAATGCATGTCACCAATGAGTTAGCTAATAACGTTCCATTTTAATGGCATCTCTGCTCTATCATTAACCTAAGCATGGTTCATAAAGTTATTTGAGTATCCATAAATGAGCTTACTGCAAGGTTATGTGATTTACAGTTCTGTTAGCTTGGTAAGAACAACAGCATCAAATTCCTCATCCAGGTTGCTCTGGCTGAGGACTGAGGATTAGACAGTAACACCAATGATTAAAATGAATGTAAGTCACCATGTCTATCTTCCATGACTCTCATCTCAATTCAGCACAATATTGTACAGCTAGCTTCTAATGAGAGCCCACTCTTCACTCGTCTCCTTCCATTAGGTGGAAAGGAGACATGGTGTTTCAAATTCCTAGCTGGGTTATACTGGGGACTATACTGGTGTTGATAAGAAGTGAAGTACACTGACTACTGCCCCCTCCTCAGGTTGTTTAATACAATCTTCTATTGGAATTTCAGGATTTATGCCACTATTATAGAAAAACTCATTTTGGTTATAGCACCAACATGGCCAAATAAATGATTTCAAGATGCTAGAAGAAAGTATTTGGCCAAGACAAATAGGTGTTCAAAAAGGCCTTCCCAGCATACTCATTTTGCTATATGGAAAATGAACTAACTGGGCTTAATGTACACCCAATGAAATTTGGAAGCATGTTCTAACACTCTTCATTTGGTACCTGGAGTGAGTGGTTTTTGATTTCTGTGCTTTCTCCCTTAACCCCTATTGTGCATTCTCAACAACATGGCCAAAGTAATCCTTCTAAAACAAACTCTCTGCTTCTCCTCTGCTCAAAGCTCCCATGCTTCCCATTCCATGGACAGGGAAAACCAGAGCCTGGCTGCTCTGCAGGCTCTATACCATCAGCCTCTCTGATCCAGTCTAACCAATGTTTTCCAGCCTCAGTGAACACACTGTTTCTCCAACATACTCTCTATAGACACACAACAGAACATGTGCCTTCTGACCAGAACATTCTTCTTTCCAGTATCTATAAGATCAGCTCACTCCCTGACTAACAATCATTGCTTAACAGTCACCATCTCACCATGCCCCACACCATCAGGCTCTATTCCACTTCTCTTTCCTACATCTCAGTACCCTGTGCCCTGTTCAAGATCCTTTCCATCATATCACTCATATCTTTCTAAATTCTGTACTGGCTACACATTTATCAGGTTCATCAGTTCTCTTTCTCACTAGAATTTAAATTCTACACAGAGAGATGTGAATTTTAGTCCATTGTATTCCTTAATATCTGTACAACACATGGAATACATGGCATCTAGTGGGAACTTAAGAAATATAAGTTGAGGGGCTGGAGGGATGGCCTAGCGGTTAAGAACACCGACTGCTCTTACAGAGGACCCGGGTTTGATCCCCAGCACCCACATGGCGGCTGAGAACCATCTTTAACTCCAGTTCCAGGGGAATCCGAGACCCTCTTCTGACCTCCGCGGCATTGCACAACATGGGTGCATAGACCTACATGCAGACAGTACACTCATACACATACAAAAATTTTTTAAAAAAATTAAAAAAAAAGAAATATCAGTTGAATGATGAAGAAATGAATGAATTCCAAGTTGTTGAACATAGCAGAGTTCTAGCATACTGAAAATTTAGAGGTGAGTAGCTTAAGTTTATGATTAAATTTTGTAAGTCTTCTTGCAGGTATCCCAGTTTACAGGCAAGAAGCCTTTACCTTTTGGGGGGCTTGGGTACACTGGCCAACATCTCCTTGACAGAATAATCCATTGCTGATATCAGAGCTCTCCTGTATCAATGTATTTTGCTTAATTGCACAGCTTATAAAGACTTTAGTATTATATTTGGCTCTGAATAGAGAATAATCCTTTCACAGTTCCTATGTCTATTAGTCAATTATACCAGTTTTTTTTAATTTTTTTTATTTATTTCTGTATGTGTATGAATGTACTGTCTGCATGCAGGTGTGTGCACCTGTGTCGTGCAATGCTGCGGAGGTCAGAAGAGGGTCTCGGATTCTCCTGGAGCTGGAGTTCTCCTGGAATTGGAGTTTCAGACGGCTCTTGGCCGCCATGTGGGTGCTGGGGATTGAACCCGGGTCCTCTGTAAGAGTGGTCAGTGCTCTTAACCACTAGGCCATCTCTCCAGCCCCGGTTATACCAGTTTTATAAGAGACAGTCGGCTCTATTCTACAGTTAGGGAATGACTTCATTACCATCATGATTTTCTTTGTTCCATGAAAAGGAGGTAAGAAAGTCTCTCATATTAAAACTTTGTGGCACCTGGAAGGTAAAGTTCATTAGGATTCATTATAAATAGTTGTTACAAATAGGATCCTGTAAACTGGGATACCTGCAAGAAGAGAGGCAGTAAGGCCCTGCTGTCAAAGACCTGGTGTAAGCATGGGAAAGATGTATTGAGACCACACTTGCAAGTATACAGTTGGTCTCTGGAATTCCAGAGAGTGTTACCAAAGGCCACTAAATCAATAAAGCAAATATTGGTCTCCTTGAGTCAGGCAAGACTACTCCATCAGCAACAGCTACACCTCACCGGCCTAGAAATACTGTGCAGCAGTGGCAGCCATATGTCTGTATATCCCAAATCTAATTGGCTAGTAGCTCTCCCCTTGGAGGAATAATTCACGGCCAATTCCACAAGCTTATGTCCTCTAGTGGTTAGGAGATGTTATGAACCACAGTAAGACCTTGACATCTTTTACAGAAAAACTATATTTCATGGATTAGCATACCATCCAAACATCTGTGTCTATACCAACATAACCTACCACAATAATTAGTACTGTTTAAATGCCTGTATATCTAATTGCTTGTGCTTCATTAGTAGGATTGAAAGGTTATTCCTGTATAAACTGCCAACCCATGAATGGAAACAGCCTGAGCTGATCAGAGTCTAAAACGACATCTCCAGAGAAAGTAGACTGATTTGCTTCTCGCCCACTTGTGCCTCTTTTCTAAAGCCGAGGGAACAATCTGTGGAAGAGGGGGTGTGGTAGAATGTAAGGGCTGCGATCAGGGTGAATTGTGAGACTACAGCAATAGACTGGACACTTATTTATTTGATCAACATGATTGTACATATAACCCTCTCCAGCTGGATGGTGGGAGCCTTGTGCTGTGTGGGTTTGGGCATAGCTGCTTGCAAATTGGTTTTCCATGAAGGATGCTTGTATTCATTACTTATTACCTATTGTTTAAAAAAATCAAATAAGAAAAACTGGAAATTCACATGTAAAAAAATTTTGTAAGTCTACATTTTCTCATCTGTAAAATGGACTAATCCAAAGTAAGAGCTGTTGTAAAGGTTAAAGGAGAGAACAAGTTGAAAAGCATTTGAGACAGTGCCTTGTAAGTTCATTATTTTGAATACAAAAATAAGACAAGAATAAGCTAGGCTTGATGGTATAAACTTGTAATCTCTGCTACACAGAGGTGTAAGGCAGGAAGATCACAGATTTATAGACAGCTTGAGCAACTTTATGATACCCTCTCTCAGAATGGAAAGTAAGAAGGATGTGGATACAGCTCGGTGGTAGAGGTCATGAAGCACTGGATTCTACCCTCAGTACCACAAAAAAAAAAAAAAA